>VZTH01011898.1:260513-381168 GCA_013397815.1 Aleadryas rufinucha | reverse complement strand
GCTGGAATAAAGGCTGCAGTGGATCTGCACACAAAGACCCTTCCTGCCTCTTTGCCATCAACCTGTTGAAGAAGCTATCCGGCGTGTGTGTGCTTGTGTGTGTGTGTGTGTGTGTGCAGTAGCAGCCGAACGGCTTTCAGGCAGAAGTTGGTTTCAGAGGCATAGCACCCCACCAGAGCATCCCCGGAACCGACAGCTTAGAATGGGGAACATGCCATCCCTGTCTTCAAATGCTCCACCCTCAGTTTTGTGAACTACCCCAGGAATTAAGACTTGAATCCTAGTGAAAATAAAAACAAAGATTAGAACCAAGAGCTGGCATCTGAAGATGACTGGCAAGTAAAAAAATTTGAACAGAGGCATCAGGCATGAAGAAATGAGAGAGGCTTCATCAGCTGTAGCCTTTTGCTTCAGTTTTGCATTCAAATCAGGGATACAACTGTGGGCATAGAGGCGAGATGACATGCTCACACACTGCAGCCAAATCATTGTCTGAAAGGAAAGGTCAAGGCTCCGTGTGAAAGGAGATGAGGAGATATGTTCTGGGGAAATGGTACTTCCCTGTTGTTCAAACACAACAAGCGCTCAGCAGGACTTTGAGATTTTGGATGATATTGCCAAGTTAATGGGAGTTGGAGACAGCACCTCAAGCAGTTTCTGTGCTGCCTCAGTACAGCTTGGCCACACTCTGTCTGATGGCTGCCCTTCACCCCCTGTGCCATCCTCAAAAGCATAACACTTGGGTGACAGTGGGGCTTGCTTCTTGCAGAATTTGAGGTTTAATTCAATTCAGTTCAATATTATTATGGAATTTTGATTGCAAAATCTTTGACAGTTCAAAATTCAAAAAAATACAGTAATGGTCCAACTTTGAAAAGAATGATTCTCCTCAATGTAAAATTTACAAACAAATGTACTATTAACCTCTCTGAACATGTGTTTTTCTGCTTTTATGTGTGCTATGGTTAGTGGAGAGATGGAGGTTCCTCAAAGAACAAGAGGACTCTCTCATTAGAAAGTTTCTCAGTACCTGCAGCACATGACTATCCTAGAAAATCAGATGCTTAAGACAGAGCTGTGAATACATACAATACATACAATACACTTGTATGAATACATACAATAAACTTGAATGAAATCTAGAAAACGTGTTTATACCTTCAATTATCAATTTTCTCTTATTTTCCTGTTGGGTGCTTTATGAGTGCTTTACCCTAAGCCTTAATTTTTTTGGGTGCTTTCATGAGTCATGCTGATAAGTCTATTTTACCTCGAAACCTCTACTGCAACATTTGGTGTTTTCAAATATTTTGTTGTCTATAGCAATATATATTGCTATGTCATTGTAAGCATAATTTCTATACAAACAGTTTAACAAGTGCATATTTCAGAGAAACTAACTAGAACAGCTAAGGTTAAGCTTCTGAATGCAAAAACTGCAGTTGGATATTTCAATGAGACTCTCTCTAGCAAAATAAAATTAAATCCCTTTTTTGCATTAGTTAACCAAATTTTAAGTTTAGCTATATTTATCTTTAAAGCAAGCTCTGATCTGGTTGCCATATCAATACAGGTCTGTCTGGGAAAACAACATCCTCAGAAAATGTGAATATGACCTTTAATTTGTAAACAACATTCTCCTTTATTCCCAGTCTTTGACTTGTAGCAATGTCTAGAATGACTGCTTCTTATCTAACTGAATTCACTTAATTGTTGTGGTTTCATACTTCAGCTTGATGATTTTGTTATGTTACAATTGCTAAGGAATATCACACCACAGAAGTTAGATGTGGTATGAGTCAGATTCTGCCGCTACTATCAATAATGATTGACTGATTAAAAAATGTTTATTTCTGGAATTGTTGATTGATCTTCATAGAGATTCTTGTCTTCATTAATCCATTTCTGAAGATAAATAAACTTTATGTATTCTTTCCTCTCTCTGTGGATCTGGGATACTTTCAGTCATGCAAGTATATCTTGATGATTTCTTTCAAATATTTATTGCCTTTTTATACGGTATTTGCTTCTAACTCTGTCATGAGGGAGCAACTGTTGCTGTCTTCCAGCTGGTATGATCTGTTCCCTAAGCAAGCTGGTTTTCTGATAGTATCAACACTGATTTTAATTATGTGTCGTGTCGTCATTTGGTTGTTACTACTCCTTCTAATGATGGGTGTTTTCCAGACACATGCCCAAGAAAGTAGAACTGATCAGACTGACATGCATGACCAGATATTGCAATTGTGCAGGCAGCCTGGGGCTTTTTTCAGTACCCATCTCTCCACCACTCCCAGCTGGTGTTGAACAATAAACTGTGAGCTCTAAAACTACCTCTTAGGTTAGTTCCTTCTCTGTTGCCCTTAATCATAGCGTCAGGGTGGACCTAGGGATGTGGTATCACTGCAGCACCCACCGAAAGGACTATGCCTCAGGGGTGACCAGGCCTGAAACAGATGACAGCCCCAGGGAGACAGGAATCATTCTGTGGCAGGTCTGACAGCTCTCTCCTCACAGAAAGGTGGACTAGCATGACTGGTTCAGAACAGCTGACTGAGGTCATTGACAGTGGCCCAGCTTCTGTGTCCAGTTGGTCTGCTGAGGATGGCAGTGAAAGAGCTCTTTGCAGGTGCCTTTCAGCCCTGTGTTGGTACCTGACACCCAGCCTGTGCCCACACTAGCACAGCCCCTCAGTGCACTGCCCTCCTAGTGAAGGAGGCATAACTTCACAGAATAGCTGAGGTTGGAAGGGACCTTCCCTTAAGTCAGTGGAGACATACCAGCCTCCATAGGCAAGTCCTGTCCCACAGCTGGTTAATTAAACCAATTGGTTAATTAAGTTGTGTTTCATTGCCCTGCCATGAACCCAAACAGCCACCCACTACTGGTCCATCAGTCCCAGACTAATAGCTGAATCTCATGCCTCATATCCTGTTGCTGCTGGTAGTGTATTTTCTGTTATTTAAAGTATTAAATGTTGGTCATTGTGATCTTGCCATGAATATACAAGTTGGCCCAAGGACTATGAGTCACTGTTTAAATACACTGTCAAATACACTTTAAATACACTGTGAAAGAAATACTCTCATAATAGAGTTAGAAGAACATAGTCCATTCCTCTACTCCAAAATAAGATCAAAGATATGTAAAACACACTAAATAGATACTTTGCTATTTCTCAGAAGTATCCAGTGGTGGAAGTTGCCTTAGCCTGTGTCCTGGTGAGCCAATAACTTTGACCAGCCTCTTTCCCCATCTGCTCTCTGGTTACTCCAGAGTTCTTGGGGCAGAGCTTGTGCTTTCACACTGTCAGTGCACTTCATGTAAAAGGACTCCAGGTTCTTCTAGGTATACCAGAACAGGCATTGCTCTGACCATTCCTAGTTATCATTTTTTCTCAGTTGGGAATAAACCTCTGCCAGCAGTACTAGTTCAGTCAGCAGCTGCGGGATTCTCATGTAGGTGACAAACTTGGAAGCCCAATTCCACTCCATGGCACCAGGGATATACATTCGCTGCTCTCCTTACACCTGGCTCATAGGTTTTGGACTCTTTTTTTCTCTTTTCCTTTTTAAATTACATTTTGCATTCAGGAAAACCAGATGTCATTTGAGTGGGTTCAGATAACAAAGCTGGGTGCGTGACAGTTATCTTCAAATGCTACTCTACAGATATTTTTGCACTTGCCTGGTGCTTATTGCAAGGGCAAAGTGAAATAGTCTCTAGGCTTCATTGCAATATAAACATCAAATTCTATTATCAGCAGTCTCAGCATGGTTTTACATTATAAAATATAGACTATAGCTACAATAATAACTGTATAAATATAGAATGTATAAGCAATAAATATAAACATAACTGAGGAAGCAGCTATTATATCCATCTCTGCAGAATTCAAATCAGTTTCCTACCAACTTTGTCCATTGTTTTCCATGACCCTGTAACTGATCTTCTGGCAAGGGCTCCATTCATCATAATGAGTCCAAATGTCCTGGAAATATCTTCTTGTGCAGATGGGGAACATTTGTTAAGTAGCAGGTATATGAAATACATATATTTGTATATTTATGTGTATGCTGAAAGGTAAAATATTCATAACCCACTGAAGAAAGCTTAGGCCTTTCTTAAAATAGGGTAGCTTTAATGAAAATAACTGTGATATGAACTTTGCTTCCAGCTTCCTTTGGTAGATTAAAGGAAAAGCATAGACATAAATATATTAACATGTTATTAATGTTTATTGTTGAAATATGTATATATGAGATGTGCTCCTTCATACATTATGTAATGTCTAAATTACACAAATGTGGAGGAGTTTAATAAGTAGCCCACATGGTTTCATCTTTTTATGTAATTTTGCTACATTCTAAATTAAACAAGCAAAAGTAACCACTTTTATCCATTTTAAAAAATGCTTTACATGTGAAAGCAGGTGAACAGTAACACAATGAAAATATTGTAGGTAGCATTGCATTACGATTGTTGATTGTTTTTCCTTAATAAAGCAGAGTGAATGGAGAACTGGAGAAAAACTGTGATAAAAATGGTACAAATGTCCAACAGAGGAGAAGTAAATAGGCTGATTAACAGTAAATCTGTGATTAAAACATGCTGCCTGTAGAAGGTAAATTATTTTCTGTCAATATATTTTTTTTTATTCAATTTATCCCAAGCAGTACATTTATTGAGCCCTAGTCGTAAGTGGTGGATTGATGACAGAGCTTAGTCAAGCTCTGGGCAAGAGTTGAAGGAGATATCTGGAATGTTGCAGGATAGAACTGAAAAAACAAATGCTGTCTTGAAGCAGTAGTGGGTTGACTCTGGCCAAATGCCAGGTACCCACAAAAGGTGCTCTCTCACCAACCCCCATACAGCACAAGGGAGAGAAAACATAATGAAATGTTCATGAGTTGAGATAAGGACCAGAAGAGATCAGTCACCTCATGCCATCAAAGGCAAAACAGTCTCAACTTAGAGATACAAAGTGAATTTATTACTAACAAAATCATAGCAGGATAATGAGAAGTAAAATAAACCCTTAAAAACACCTTCCCCCTACCCTTCCGTCTTTCCCAGTTCTACCACCTCCCTCAGTGGTGCAAGGAGACAGCGATTAGGGGTTATGGTCAGTTCACCATCAGTGGCTTCTCCCGCTGCTCAGGGATAGGAGTTGTTCCCCTGCTGCGCCATGGGGTCCCTCCCACGGGAAAGAGTTCCCTGTGAACTCCTCCCATGCGGCTGCATCTCACGAGCAGCAGCTCCCTGTGTCCTGCTGTAGCATGAGTCCATCCCACGGGCACACAGTCCTCCCAGAACTGCTATGCCGTGGGTCACTCTTCCATGGGGTGCAGTCCTCCAAGGACAGGCTGCTCCAGCCTGGGAGCAGGGCCCCTCTTGCCTTGAGTCTCCCACTGGATCACAGCCTCCTCCAGGCATCCACCCGCTCCGGCGTGGGCACCTCCCCCACAGGCTGCGGGTGGATCTCTGCATTCCCCATGGACCCACGGGCTGCAGGGGCACAGCTGCTTCATCATGGTCCTCACAACAGGTGGCAAAGAAATCTCAGCTGCAGCACCTGGAGCACCTCCTCCCCCTCCTTCTGCACTGACCTTGGTGTCTGCATGGTGTTCTCCTCACATGTTCTCACTCTTCTCTGGCCACAATTAAAACTGTGCAACAACTTTTTTTTTCTTTCTTAAGATGATGAGATTCCTTAAGATATGTTACCACCATTTCTAATTGGCCCAGCCTTGGCCAGAGGCACATTCATCTTTGGAATCACCAGAGACTGGCTCTGCAGGACATGGAGGAAGCTTCCAGCAGCTTTTCACAGAAGCCACCCCTGTAGCCCTCCCCCCACCCACGCTCCCCCACTACCAAAAACCAGGCCATGCAAACCCAATACAGATGCTCATGCTGCATGGAGTACAAGAAAAATTTTCCTTGATGGCCACTTCAGACTTTGGAGCACTCTGCAACAACGCTTAGGAAGTTATAAGCATGTCAACTAGTATTATTATTTAATTATTGTTTTGGCAGACATCTTTAAAGTAGCAGTAGACCTGGCAAAACATATGCCTCTCACAACACTGGGAGGAATGGGAAAGGGGATATTAGTAATTTTAACACATATGAATATGTGTCCATTCTTTCTTGCTAAATTGATTTCTAGCTATGAACATTTAGTAACTTCACAGAAGAGCTGTTGCAAATAAAATTGACTCTGTTGTGACAGAGAATTTACATACCAACTGATGTGGGAACTCGAATCAGACAGTGTTTGGCCATTGGTTTCCATGAAACCATTAAGGTGCTTTTGTACCTCCCCTATGGCCTCAATTCTAGCTTGGGAAAGGGGAGCAGATACCCACAGGAAACCAAAATGAGATTCGAGGTGTCTCATCTCCATGTTACAAAGACTCTTTTGCTAATCCGAAACCCACACTTTCTAAGAAAAAACTAGTTATTTTGGTATCAAAACTCTAGAAGCAAAACTCAGTCTTTGGATTGACATTGTAGTTCTCTTTTTGATTTCAAAAAGAAATAGGTAATACAGTCTATGGAAATTGTACGGAATATTCAGAATACACTTCAGGCCAAGAAAAGGATTTGGTTAAAATATAAGTTAAAATTTATTGGTTTTAAAATCTGTCATGATTTCAGAAATGTGGCCTGTGCTACGTGTTCCAAACTTGGCATAATCACTAGGCTAATGCAAGAACTAGGATTTTTTTCCAAGTCATAATGTAGTTTCTTTTCAATTCTTGTCAGAGTTGCTGTCCTTAAACCACCTGACATGAATCAAGTGACAAACTCAAGGCAGCGCCTGAAAAAAAATGGAAAAGCAATGCTGCCTACAAAAAAATCCCCTCTGATTTTAGTGAAGTCGCTCAAAGCTTTTAGACAAGATTTCCTCCTTCTTTCTCTTTTTCTTGAATATAATCAGCCAGTGGAGTTATGTCCTCTTCTGCTGGGGTGGTTCTGTGGAAGCTTGATGTCTTAGATCAAAGAAAACTGGAGGTGCAGAATTAGCTAATATTTTAAGAATAAATATCAGTAGAACTTCTTAATTATTGTAAGAAGTTGTTTTACTTAGAATTTATTATAAAGTCTTAGACTAGTGATCTTTATTTTCCTGTGTCACAGTCCCCCACATGTCTATTTATCTCAAGGCTCCAACACTTGTTGTTAAGCTCCTACTAAGGCAACTGGATGATCAGAGGAGGTTGGTTGGGAATATTGTGAAATGTTTCAGACATCATTTTTCTCTACAGTGACAGAATAAATTTTGTTCTGCTATGAAACTGCCTAAAGGTTCATCTTGAGGGTGGTGGGGTGGTGGCATATGCATATGTGACAAAACAATGTCTGTCTGTCACATGAATATAGAGAGGAATCTGTAAAGCTCACAGGATGGTGAGTGAAGTGGTTTCAGTGGCTGCTGAGGGGTAGAGAAAGGTGTGGAGGGGAAGATAAGGATGATGCACAACTCTTAGCTGTCCATGAGAATGGACAGGCAGCACCTTAGGTCTTTTTCATCTGGTTAAAATCACCATGACACAAGGGATGAAGAAGTTAAAAATGGTGCCTCTATTCCCCTCTGGTTTGTGTGTTTCTCCACAACTCAGGTACTACCTCCCAGGGCAGTTGGGCCTTGAGGAGCCTCATCCCAGTTTAGGATTTCTTCAGCAGCTTAGGACAGGGACCATAGCTCTGAAACTCTGTGGGAAAGCAAACAAGCAGGATTAATGTAGGTTCCCTTTCAACTGAACCCAGAGCAAGCAGATGTTACTGCAAGGAAGGGTTCCTCAACATGAAAGAATATAAAAGAAATTTTAATGATCTTCACTGAGCACAAGAGTTTACAAGGCCTACAAAAGAAGAAGGGAAAGAGCAAGAAGTTGCCAGAGTAGCTGCAAAGAGGGATTGCTCAAAGATGCCACTGAAAAGAAATACCTGCACAATAATTAATTAAGCTTCAAAATGTCCCTCTGAGGTAGGTAAGTATTATTAAACTAGAATATACAGAATTAATTAAGGTTTGAAGGGAAAAGAAAGGGAAGGGAAAAAAAAAAAAAAGGCTGAACAAATTAATACTAGCCGAAGGGGTAAGGAGAATAAGACTCCTACAGACAGAATCAAGGAAGAAACATATCGTAGGAAGAAAACATACTCATTAATAATGGAGCCATTATTGGAACTGATTGCCAATGCTTTCTTCATTATTGAAACTGATTGCCAATGGCTCCCTAAGGGAGGGCAAAGATGCCAGACTTTTTGCAGGGAGCAGGAGGAGGGAAGGACATTACCTCCTTGCTTAGCTTATCTTTTCCTTTGTGCTGATACCCTGTCAGGCAATCACCTCTTTTTCAGGCGTTCTTAGGGAAGTGTTTTAAGGAAGGCTGTAGCGATGCAGGCTCAGGACACCTGCCTGATGTTTCTGGGACTCTCTCCCTTAGTGTCAAGACCCACCCCATAGCACAATATTAAATGCTTTCATGGAGTTTCATGGATGCTGACAATCAATTCTATTAGCTATCACTTGCAAGAGATAAGAGAATTGCCACACCCACATCTCTTTGAATTCCAAAGATAAGCTATTTTATGAGGTCATGGAAGTCCAAGCATACCGATTAAAAATGAAAAAAAAACCCTTAAACCCAAAAATCCTATGCTGGATTTTCTTGGTAAAAGAAGAAGAGACAGACGTAGTATATCAGTCACTGTCACATAATATCCTGAAGAAGAAAAAAGTAAAATAAGTCTTAGTACAATAATTCTAAGTAAATGTACTGGATCTAGCAGAGATGAGTTATTTTTCTTCATAGCAGCCTGTAGGTGCTGTATTTTAGATTTGTGACTAGAGCAGTGTTAACATACTATTAAGGAGCAGTGCTTGCTTAGTACTAGAGTTTTCTCTTCTTCATACACTACTTCTCCCAGAAGAAGGCTTGCGATGGGCAAGAGCTATGAAATCTGAGGTCTAAAGAAAACATTGGACAAATACTTGTTGTAGATGGCTAACAACCATGAAGAAAAAGCAGAGGCATTTAAATGCATTTTGTGCATGAGTCTTCAATAATACTAATAGGCACTGGGCTGCTCAAACCCCTGAGTCAGAGGTCCATGAGTCTAACAGTGATTTTCCATTTGTGAACACTGAAATTGTAAGGGACCAGTTGTATCAGCTGAATGTTCAGGAGTCCATGGGGCCTACTGGGAATCACCCCAGTGTACTGAAGGAGCCAGCAGAGGTTATGGCAGAACCCTTCTTGATAATCTACCAGAGGTCTTGGGAGCCTGGGGAGGTCCCTGCTGGCTGGCAGCTTGTTGGTGTTATTCTAGTTTACAGAAAGGGCATTAAGAACGACCCAGAGAACCACAGACCTGGTAGTCTAACCTCAGATCCTGAAAAAAATATAGAAAAGATCACACTGGGTACTACTGAAAGGCATTTAAAGATCAATACAATCATCAGGCACAGCCAACAGGGGTTCACAGTGAGAAAGTCCTGTTTAACTAATTTGATATCCTGCTGTGATAAAGTCACCCTCCTCGTGGATGAAGGGAAGGTAGTGAATGTAGTTTTTCTGGATTCTAGGAAGGCTTTTGATATTGTTCCTCACAGCATCCTTCTGGACAAGCTGTCCAGCTGTGGGATGAGCGGGTTCACAGTGCACTGGGAGAAGACCTGGCTGAAGGGCAGAGCCCAAAGTGTTGCAGTGAATGGAGTTACAGCTGATTGGCATCTGGTCACCAACTGACTCTGGCTTTGTCCAGTTTGGAGGAAAGGAGGCTGAGGGGAGACCTCAGTTTCGTTACAGCTTCCTGAGAATTAGAAGCGGAGAGTGAGGTGCTCACCTCTACTCCTAGGGATGCAATAGCAGGACATGTGGGAATGGTTCAAAGCTGTACCAGGGGAGGTTAGACTGGACATTAGGAAGCATTTCATTACTGAGACAGTGGTCAAACACTGGAACGGCTTCCTAGAGAAGCGCCCCAAGCCCATCAGTGTTTAAGAGGTATTTGGATAATGCCCTTAATAACTTCTTGTCAGCTCTGAAATAGTCAGGCAGTTGGACGGGGTGTTTATTGTAGGTCACTTCCAACTGATCTATTCTAGTCTAGTCTAGTCTAGTCTAGTCTAGTCTAATTTCCTTAAAAATTGTCCTAAAGCTGAAATATTCTTATGAATATGTTTGCAGCTCAGAGTTGTTTGACACACTTGTGCAAACAACTTGCAGCTCATTTTTTTGCAAGCAGTTTGCTGCAAATGCTCATTTAGTGAATTCATTATTCGCAAATCATGTTTTGATGTTTGTAATCATTCACCTACTTAAGCACTCAGATGCCACAATGATAATTAGGTAGATATTGTTTCTTTTCCCCAACTGGATGACCTAACATGAATAGACAGAAGTGGTGCCTCAGCAAATCACTGGGGCTCATTATTCTCTCAGGGAACATGGGGAGAAACAGAGAAAGGTGAAGGTACTCTGAACAAAGTAAATTGCAGGTTTGTTGGGTTTTCATATTTGTCTGCATTCTCAAATAAATTAAAATAAAATTTAAAAGTTATAAAATTTCAAGAAATATGTAAGAGCTGTTCAGATTATTTTCAGCTACACAATACGTTTTTCTATTACAGTCTAATTATAATCATGGAAAGTATCAGCCAGTGTTTGGCTGTACAAGTACAGCTTTCCAAAAGATCCAGGCAACTCTTAACACTTCTTTTGATTGCCTGAAATCTCACTAGGGAACAAAAATGCATGACATGCATTCTTTATTTTTTCCTTTTAAAACATTAATACCCTAGCAGATAAGAAAAATTTGTGAAGAGAAATCTTGATTACTGATATCAGAATAGGTGAACTGGAGCTCTTATAGCTTGTACTGTCAGATCTTAACAAATCTGCAGAATCCTAAAAGACAAATAATTGTGCATTTATATAGGATACATACAATGAAGAGGACAGAGTAAAAACATATGCTTGTGGTGCTGTTCAATTTCTGGTCTAAGGGAGTGAAGAAGTTGATTCCTTGTTTTAATAAATTAAATAGTTTTGTTAAATAAAGAAAATGTGGATATTTCTGCTTTCTGTTACCCAAAAGATCATTTAAACCCTAAGGAAGATAGAACTCTTAACCACAAAACAGACACGTTTTTTAAAGAGTCCAAAAAGCTGCTTTTAACATCTGTATTCTTCTTTGGATTTGCATTTGATTTTAGAAAATGCATCTATGAGTCAGTCCTTGTTTATGCTGATTTTTCACAGCATTAGTTAGGAGTTGCAAATTGTAAATAACCTTCATAGAGTTTATTGTAGAACAGGGAACCACACACTTGAGACACAGACAAACAAAAAGACTTTATTTTCAAAGAATAAGGGCCCTTGTACAAGAAATCCACGTGGTGTAATTGTGATCTTTATTTCACGGAAGGAACTTCGTCAGATATTCCTGGTTTACTGAGGTCTGATTTTGAAAGAAGGAAAGGATGTTCTTTTTAGAAGTGAAGGGGTATGCATGGATGTGTTATCAGAGACATAAGCCATGTCATAAAAGCTGACTTTCTTCCATTCACTCCTCAGAAAACCCCCAGTTTCAGCATTTATAAAGTTATTGCTGGAAAATACTTTTTGCTTTCATATACTAAACATTTCAAAGAAAAAGCAAACACTGGGAAATATTCTACAGAAGATGTTGGTTACTTTGGTCTAGCTGATGTTTACAGGAAAGAATGCAATTGTGGCTGTATCTTAAAAACTGGATATTAGCAGCTTCTCTTTGAAAATTCTAGTTGCAAATCTTTGTACAATTCTGACAGTATTTGTCTAACACCCTCATAATTTCAGTAATGGTGTGTCTTCGGTGCAATACATAAGGGTCCTGTAGAGTGCTGCAGCTGATTCTTAACAAGTCTTCTAAGAAAAAGAGCTTCATAATAACTGTAGAAATATTCATATTAATGTAGAAATATTTATGCAGCCATTTTTAGTCTTATTACATGCAGGAACATAAAATTACTTTTAGAAATTCTGTTAAGAAAAAGAAATCTTCATTGACTTTTAGTTCCTACAGTGACTCTTTGAGCTTAATTAAGCTGAAAATAATTTTTTTTTAAACTAGTTGGCCCATATAGAACAAATCTGTTTGGACATTTAAACCAGAATTCCACTTCTTATTAAACTCTGAAACTAAAATGATGTAACAGGAAACAGCCTGGTTAAAACAGCTAGTAGAAAGAGGTAAAACTAACTTTAAAAATATTTCTGAGGTTTTCTGTCTCCTTGAAAAAGGCAGTTGGAGTAGACTGTGTGTGCTCTTGACATTCTGTGTATTCCAAATACTTGAGACAAACCCAGCAAAGCGGTGAGCCAGAGGAAGCATAAGGAAGAACATATCCCTGTCAGATCCAGACAAGCCTGAAGGAAGTACATGTTCCTCTTTCTATGAAATCATAAAGACTAACTGAAGGAAACCCTCTTAATTGCACAAGCAATGATTTCTGGGCCTCTCCACAACAGCACTCCATCTATTTATTTTTCTGACTTAGACAGAAAAAGGTGAACAGTAGGAGGATTAACTGTCATCTCAGTGGTGCTTTTGCAATGTGATGATGGCACTGAAAAGCTTTCAGGAAAATTAAGTTGTGAATTTTAATAGAAATGTAATGTATTTATTTTTATTTGACATCTTTAATGGACAACAGTCATACTGAAATTTAAAATTCTTACAATGTTTGCTTATACAGTGTGTCCAATAGGACAGGGTACAGAATAAAGGTTGGTAATAGGAACACAGCAAGGTTTCATTTGATTGTAGTCTGTTACATATATGTGAATGTCAATCTCAAGATAGCTCTGAACAGATCTGAGTGCCTGATTTAAACAGTCTCTTTTCTTTCTGTCCCAGAGGAAATGTATGTCAGTATCTTTCCACTATAAGTGTCTCAGAAGAGCAGAAGACAACGTGATCATGTTGGAAGAAGTCCACAGGTTGTCTTTTGCAATATTTCCACCCTGCTCCTCTTCTACAGACAAATAAAAATTATGCTAAATTTTTAGTCTCTTTATCACTTTAATCTACTTTCCTTTTGTTTGTAGGCTTGATTACATGTGGTAATTCCTATCTACGCTTCTAAAATGAGTTTTCTGAAGTATTTTGTGAACTATGTGCTGACATTTCACAGTCAGTCATGCGCCACGGATTTGGAAACAAAACTAAACAATGTCCAGGTTTCCAAGTGAGCTTTATATAAAGTTTACCCTTACATAAAAGTGTAGTCTGTAGAGAAAAGAAAAAAAAGTCAAAAACTGTGCAAAAATTAGTGAGCAGTGTTATACTACACAAACTGTAGTCAGTCATCAATTACATTATTTTTTGCCCAGCTATAATTGCTTTAGCTATCTCTAATAAAATAAAAGTTCTCCACAGAGATACTCAGAGACTGCTGTATGATCACAGTTACCACAATTTTCACATGTGTAAATTTATTTTATTTAAGTGAGTAGGTTACATATTGTGTCCTTATTTTCCTTTCTTACCTCTCTAATATCAATGTAAAGGGGTGTAAATTCATTCAGATCCCTGGCTATCATGGAAGGAACACAGTAAAATAAACAGAAGTGAGATAAAGTAAAACAAAGGCCCAGATGATGCTGTGGCAAACATGAGACACAGGACAGATCCATAACTTCTCAAGAAATATAATTTAGAAAGTAAATGGAAAATAACATCTCTTGGATTCTCTCATGCCAAGGACATATAAATATAGTCAACTCAAAATTAAGGCTACTGTAATTAGGAATTAAAAATGAGCAGACTGAGAGGCTAAGCAGAAATTAAAAGACAAGAATCTCTGAGCAAAACAGAAATTCCCCTTGCCTTGCAAATGAAAGCTGGACCAGAGAGGCCATGAGCAAGACATGTTTTCCCATATGTAGTCTTGTATTCTTTTGCTACTCCATTTCATTTAACCTGCCAAAAAATCGTATCCTGGATGACTGAAATGGTCCAGGGCATTGCTTTTATTTACTGCTCATCCACCTGCACCCGCTTGTGCAACACCAGGAAAGACAACCAAAGTTCATCTCTAAGCAGAGCACAGTGCTTGATGACTGAATAATTCCAGACACTAAAGGAAGGAGAATTAGAGCCAGTCAACAGAAAACACTAAGGGGGGAAATATTTGTATTTCCACCCCTCTTCAGAGCTACTCTTCTAAAACAGAAGTTAAAGGAAAGCTTTCTTCACTAAAATCCCAACCCTAGGATGCTTTGCAAGAATAAACACCTGCCATTATTCTATCATAGCAGAAAGACCACTTTTCTTTCTTTTCTGACGTAAACTAGAAGCTGCTTTTGTGGGAGACAGCTTTAACTGCTTTCTTGGCTAAGCAGTTTCAGTCATTCACGACTTCCATTCATTCATTCAAGTTTTTAGTCCTAAAATAACACCCTACCTAGACAAAAGATTTTGGGGTGTTCCCCCCAAAGCTCACACCTCTCTGCTCCTATAAATGGATGGCTAGCAGTTGGGTCAAAATCATGTGGCAGAGAGCTAGTAGAAATGCCTGAAATGTGTTCCCCACTTCCAGTTGTTTAACTGGAGACCCACCGTCTCAAAACCTGGCTTGGTCTGTGACAGGTTTGTCTTCTTTCAGAATCTAAACCACATCCAATTCACACCTCAAAGTCTCTTGTTATTTTAAGGTTCTGCAGAGGGATCTGGACAGGCTGGATTGATGAGTTGAAGCCAATGGTATGAAGTTCAACAAGGTGCAGTGCCAAGTCCTGCACTTGGATAACAACCCCACACATCACTAAAGGCTGGAGGAGGAGTAGCTGGAAAGCAACACAGCAGAAAAGGACATGAAAGTGCTGGTCAACAGCTGGCTGAACATGAGCCAGCCTGTGCCCAGGTGGTCAAGAAGGCCAAAGGCACCCTGGCCTGAATAAGCAGTAGTGTGGCTAGCAGGATCAAGGCAGTGACCATCCTGCTGTACTCATCACTGGTGAGGCCAGACCTCGAGTGCTGTGTTGAGTCTCGGGCTCCTCTCTACAAGAAAGACATTGAGGTGCTGGAGCAAGTCCAGAGGAGGGCAACAAAGCTGAAAGGTCTAGAGAGTGAGTCCTGTGAGGGGCGGCTGAGGGAGCTGGGGTTGTTCAGTCTGGAGAAAGAGTGTCAGGGGTGACCTTATCACTCTCTACAACCACCTGAAAGGAGGCTGTAGCCAGGTGGGGATTGGCCTCTTCTCCCAGGCAACCAGAGACAGGACAAGAGGTAATGGCCTCAAGCAGCTGCAGGGGAGGTTTAGGTTAAACATGAGGAAGAATTTCTTCACTGAAATGTTTGTTAAACTTTGGAATGGAATGCCCAGGGAGGTGATGGAGTCACCATCCCTGGAAGTGTTCAAGAAATGACTGAACTTGGCATTTAGTGCTATGGTTTAGTTGGTCTGGTCGTATTTGGCCAGAGATTGAACTCGATGATCTTAGAGTTCTTTTCCAACCTTAATGAATCAATTCCATTCCGAAACACCAGTCTGGTGAGGACTGTCCCTTCCAGAGCATCTGGTGAGCAGATATATATATAATGTATAATATATTTATTATAATACTGCATGGAAGTGAGGAGTAGTCAGGACTTGTGAGCTGAGCAGGAATATCTCTGTTCACATGAAAGTCATTCAAAGAAATAGCTGCGGCTGTTCTATTATTCACAAGCATTGAGTTAAACTGGTGTCTGGCCAATAATGTGAAAATAGCTGTAGTCTTCAGTGTGCTGTCTCATATACAAAAAATGTACATATACCAAGTGAATTTATTTAAATGCATTGGTCTCCATTTTTAGTCATTGCTATCACTATTTCGTGACAGCCATTTGTCACAAATAATTTAGCAGATGCGTATGTGTTCTCTCAGCCCTAACTGTAAAGGACACATTAAGATCTTGGTAATAGCCTATGTGCCACAATTTTTGGGAACAAATCCATGCCTATGCCATATTATATTAAACAGTGTTCCATTAATAACATTATATAATTAGTCACACCAACTCTCATAATAAGTTACTACAGTTGTAACAGCAGAAATGGAGATAGAAAGGAGCTTTTCCTGACTTAAAAACATATTTTGGTCGCAGACAAAATGGTTAACTCCTAACTTGGACACCAGAATCATATATTTGTTCTTAGAAGCTGTCACATCTGGGAACAGTAAGCAAAGATGAACTGTTTCCTTAAAATACTGCCCTAATTTAGAAAACTTGAAATTGGGAAAATGAAATTTTTGGAAATAAGTGCTACAAGAACTCTTTCTCTATTCAGGGAAACTTTTAAAGATTTCAAAAATACTCATTTTCCACAAGTGGACAGAAAACAGAAACATTTTAAAATCTGTACCCAAACAAATAAAGAAATGAAATGGAAAATTGTCAATAAAAGTTACCAAGATGCTCATTCAGAAAGATTTGAACTTGCTTCTTGCATGTGGGAGGTAAAATCCCTTAAAAGTTATTGTGAGGAAGTGCCTAACTTCCTTGAGCTTCTGAAGGTGAGAAACATTTCCTGAAAAAAGTTCACCTGAAATAGTTATATATTCATTCAAAAAATTGACCATGTTGCTCAGCAATTCCTAAACAAAAAAGGGCCTTGTTCAAGCTGAGCCGGAATCCCTGAGCACAGTAGAAAAGCACCATTTACTGCTGAGATGCACAAAAGCATGTAAAATCTCAGTGACTTATCCTGATGAAGACAACTGCATTAACAAAGAAGAACACACTATATTGTACACCACTGCCACCTTATTCTTCATAAAGTCCTATAAAAATGTTAAAAAGTTACTAAGACTAGTAGGAAAAGGGAATCTGCTATTATTATTAAGGAGATTTGGGTCTACTTTCACTAATATTCCTTAATCTCCTTCCAGTGTTTTGCTTGCAGGAGACTAAGGCATTAATGTAAACAAATTAACCCTTCCATTGTATAGCAGCATTGATAGACCCAGAAAAATGTAGATTTATATTGGAAAGTGACAGCATATAGAAGTTCTCAAAGAATTGGTGAGCCAAATGAAGAGAATGAGAAATGGATGGCAGCAAATTCCAGACTTGTGTTTGTGCCACAGTGCTCACCAGTTATCCTTTCATTTCAAATCCAACATTGATCTCCCCTAAATTTTTCCTGAAAATATTTAGGCATAATTACTGGGATTTATTATACATTTATATTTCTGTTTAACTAAAAAATATTAATTCAGGAAATGTACAGAAATTTTTCAGAATTGTTATGTTTCCTGTACTTGCTACAATGGAAAAACAGTATCTAGAGGTTAATCCTGATATACTGGTGCATATCACCTGTTCAGCTAAACCAATATATTATATAAAGCCAAAAGTGAATAATTCTTCCTGTGAATGATTTTCCTTTTGATTTTTTAAAGATTGCTCATAGGCAATTTGGCAATTTTATTTGACTTCAGCAACATTTAACCACAGCAAGGCTACTCTGAGAGAGGAATCGGGGCAAAAGTAGTGGGATATAAACCTCTATCTAATTTAGTTTTGAGACTACTAGTGTTTAAAGAAAACTAGTTTGTGTTATTTGTTTCTTCTTCTCCGTCTTCTGGAAAAAGAAAAAAGTCTGGAGAAGCCTCAATAATGTTAAATTGCACTAGAAGGAGTCTGAATTGCCAAATAAGATACTGCATCATGGTGGTCGCTTCTTTAGTAAATAAAATAACAGTATTCATGTAGACTCATTTTCTGAAATGCATGCACTGTGGCACCATGAAGAAAAGGGGAAGCCCAGCTGAGAGGCTCATGATATCTCTCAGAACTCTCATGAACTCTCTCAGAGTATCACGAACTCTCTCAGATGTTCTTTCTCCAATGCCTGCCCTAAGAAAGGATGTTCTTTTATTCCTTTCTCCACTCGCAGATGTTCAATATTTAGTGACAATATAATGAACATCATACATTACTGACTAGCAGCCACATATGGTGCTGGAGAGCTCGGCTGAGGTTTGTTCCCTAAGGACTTTGACTGACCACTCTGCTACCACTAACAAATGGTGGCATATTTTTGTGATTGGGATTTAAGTCCTTGTGGGGCTGATCTAAGAACAGCAAACTCATTTTTAACAAGGGACCTAAGTTACATTTTAATTTGGTCCTGCGGAAAACGAAATACCAGAAAATTAAACTGCACCAGATTTTAGTCTGTAAGGTGGGTTCTCAATGACTGACTGGTGATATAAATCTAATTAGTCTGTTTAGTGAGCCTAGCATGTTCCATTGTGTTTGCTAAATTATGAATTTTTATCTCAGAAATTCTGCACTCCTGTAGTATGCCTTATGAACACAGTGCTGCTGTAGTTTGGATAACCGTTCTCACTAGACTTTGCTTAATGGACCTTATATTTTATGTTTTGAATGAACAACTCATACAGGGTTGAGCCAAGGGCTTAATCACTCTTAATACAATAAAGCAGCACTTTAAAATATTATTAACCTCATCTGTCTAGATTTGGAACTAATAGACCATTGTGTGTGTATTGTCTTTATCCCTGCAAGTTATGTACATATTTATTAATCCACTCTTCCAGAGGAAAAATTTCTAAAGGAAAACCAACAGTAACCTTCAAGTGAGCGGGCACAGGTTAGAAGGGCACTAATTAAATGTCAGACTTGACAGATTAAAATTATGAAATTTAAAATCACCGTGGAGCTCTTTGTCATTGTCAAATTAGGAGTCAGTGTGATGAGGAGCATGGAAGTGAATGGTTTAATGGATTGAATGGGAATGTGGCTTAGCAGCAGCCTTTTCTTGAATTCAGATCAGCCTGTAGTTCAGATCAAAGGCTGCTAGTTCAATTTCACATTCAAAGAGAGTTGTAGCTTACCTGCATCAGTAATAGATGTGTATATATGTATGTAGGCTTAAAAAAAAAAAATTGAAAAAAAATTTAAGACGAATAAGTTGCATGAAAAATAATTTTTTGGAGATGATTTATGTGTTTAGATTAGGATAGAAACATCATTTTTTCTGTTATTTGGTTATGAGGAGTTTAATGAGATTTTAAAGTCAAAGTGTTCATGAACTGCTCATTATTTTCTTTAGAAAGGAACTTTTCTTCTTAGAAAAGTGAAAGATAGGGAATGCTTCATGCTGGATAGGTTATGTTAATGGAAAGAAGACTAAATTCAAGTGAGCAGGCCACATCCTGATAATATCTGTTCTAATATACATTGTGGAAAATACTGCTGTCTTCAACGGCATTTACACCAGTACCCATGAATTATATTGAATAAAATGGAAAAGGGAATAAATAAAATGTCATGGACCAAAACTCTGTTTAGATGTAAGTCTGCTTTATGGGGAAATGCACTTAAATGGTTGATATTGTTAGAAGTTTCATTTGCACACGCATATATATGCACAGATGTACATGCCTAAATATTCATAGATGTAAAAGTGTGTGCAATTTCTTTCAGACGTCAGTCGTAGAAAATCTAATGAGCTGAGTCCTGTAAATTAAATCAACAATGTATGAAATTAAAATATTTCCCTTTCTTAGGTCATTGTTTCTACGTTCATAAAATTTGCAACACCCCTTGACTCCTTTCTCAAACAAATCAGAAAATTATTACATTGCCATTCTGAAAAAACTTCCAATACAGGAACTCTTCATTCAAACATGGTTTTGAAATATATAGGAGATACTGTACAACAGCAACCGAAATCAATAGAATTGGTTTTTAAACAGGATTTGGTAGTTATTTAAACTGGTGGGAAGTCTTTTAAACCATTGGGAATCTTTCTATTGAATTCAAAAGATGTTGGATCAAAGATGAGTTCTTTAATCAATATATCTAAATTTACATTACAAAAAGCATCAATAAAAATGTCAAGCCATTAATCGCATTCATAATGTTTGGGTTTTTTCTTGAGACAAGTGATATAGTATGACAAAATTATGCCAGGTAACTCTTGTCCCATGTTCCAGTTTCATCCAGGCACTGTTTAAGACATCTGACAGAACTGGCATATTCAATTCAAATGCTGATTTGTAGGAAGATGTCTTTAGCATACTGTAAACCCCACAGTCAAGGCATCTACCTTTTACATCAATGTGCACATGCATTGAACAGGGAGACAAGACTGAATGTGAGCCTACAAAAGCATTTCTGGGTAATTGGGCCTGGTACCTTCATGTGAGATGATTCAAATGCAATCCTAGCAGATCGCAGATAAATCACTAATCTGCCATGATCATTGACATCCCAGGTAGACACAGCAGTTCTTCAGCCATCACTCGGGGAAAATGTCCTTATTTCACAAGGCCAGGTTTCTAGTCTTTCCTGACCATGGTCAAAGAGATGAAAAGAGCCACATCACAAACTTTCAATATTCTTAACAAAAAGAGGACTGTGGAACAGTTACACAACATAAAAAAATTATTTATGGAAAAAAGAAAGAGAGACGTCTACTAGTGCCATCAACAACAAAATGAGATGCCCTACATATTTCACCTACTGGAGTGACATTACTCCAAAGAAGATGTTTTGGAAATAATAACATAATACCTCATCAAGCATTAAAGGACTACAATTACTGTGGAAAAAGAAGTGCATGTATTTTTTCTTCCCAATCCTGCATTTATAGAATGTGCTTGGGGAGGAAGAAGTCACTAAGCGTAGGCACTCAAGAGAACATTTTCAAAGCAAGAGATAAACAACTTCAATAAAACCATATTCAAGTGATTTCTCTCAGGAACAAGAAACTCTGTGAGGGTTTTATGTAAGTATTCCAGTCTCTTTAACCATCTGAGTTAACAGTTGGCTTAACATGTTAACAGTTTTTGCTAGAGATATCAAAGATTGAATTTTTCTATAAGACATTAGTCAGCATTGTCAGTTTTTGGCATGGGAACAAGTATGGCATGAATGAAAGAACAAAGAAGAAAGCATACAACTGAAAAGTCACTCAGTCATGTCATGGGTTCTATTAACTGCTCAGTAAATTAGCAAGTACTTGTGTTTCTACATGAGCAAATAATCATTGTCAATGTTGGCCATTAATTTTCCAGTAGTCACTGAATATCTTCACTTTAAATTTCAATGAGAAATTCTTCTCTTGTAAGAAATGGTTTCAAGTTTTGCAAAGAAAGCAGATACTTCCACATTTAAGTACATTTAAATCCACATGAAGTTCATAAAAATACCAGTCATTCTAAAGAGGTTATGATGCCAAATAAATGACATTTATTAAAGGCCTTTTCCTCATTTTTCTCTTTTATGAGCACTTCCTAAATTATTTAAAAAATGCCAGTGATTCCTCTCGAGTTCAAAACTTTCATTTGCCAGAGTCATACATTATTTATCCATTCCAAAATATCACAGTGACATACATTTCCAGTACATTATCTTATCAAGGGGTGTGAACCACTTAGAAGACAAAACCTTTAGTGCTGCTGCATGTTGGCCTTATTTTAAAGGGGGCTGATGAATCCCTCCTTGAGAAAAGCCCTCTGAATGGTACAGCTGCATATGAGCAGCCCCAACAACAGCAGATCTGAGCTGGAAGCTCAGATAAAATGCAGGTGTGCTCAATCAGCACAGGAGATATCCAGACAGTGATTGCTCCTGTGGGACAGCCCAGTGAATTGTCTTTTTCTGGAACTCCCCTAGGAGGGACCAAGCCTTTAGACGGTCCTTTACTCAGACCCACAGCCGAGGAGGTGCAAGCTTTCACTTGGGGTCTGTGTCAGCACAGGTCAGGCTGCTGGGCTGGTCTGTGCAGCTCCACCCAGGCAGATCAGCCTAAAGCCACTCACCCTGTGTGCCATGTTCTGCAACTGTTTTGAAAATGTTGACAATTCTGAGTAGCATTAAACCTCCTTTATTTTTCAGGATTTTGTCCTTACTCTCCAGATTCCCACACTGGAATCCATTTTCTTTGTTACCAGTATTTGAGTTTAGGGGCCAAAGGAAGAACACTGGTTTTGGTTTCCGGGTTTGCTTGGCCACTTGAGTTGCATGGACCAATCTCCCTGTATGCACTTCATCTGTCATACCAGTTGATGTGACCCTGTTGGGCCAGGGAAGAAGCACAGACCTGTGAAATTACTCCAGGTGGCTGACCACGAGGTTGTCAACCCAACTGATATCTTTTAGGTCATTAGAAGGAGAAAAGGACTATGGAAAGAAGCATCCAATGTGTGTAAATACACCCAATAAAGGTGGAGTTTTTTTAGAGAAAATAGGTTGCAGAAGTACATACGGTCATCACTTCTGACTTACACACAAGTTTCTTGTGGTGGATGGGTAATGCAGAAAGATATAATTTAGTGAACAACACAGCTAACAGAGTCTGGATTCCTGCAGACTGTGAAACAACTGATCTAGTAGTTGGCAAAGGCTGACTGGAGTATTTCCTACAGCTGGGATGTTCACGATGTTGCTCTCTTGCTCAGAGTCTGGTGTCTAAGAAGAACTGTGTTTTTCTCTCAGTGGACTCTCTAGAAAGGTCTTTCTTCTGTATATAGCTATTTTATTCAAACTTTGAGGGCATTAGTATCTCTCAGATCTTTTCCCTCCTGCCAGCTAACACTGAAATTGGCTAGAGCTTCCAAAGTTATTAAAGAGACACACATATAAAGAAAGTGGGGCACACACAGTAATTGCATAAACTGCTGCATGACAGAGACCAAACACCATAATCATGTCCCAGAATGGGTAGAAGGTTTTTTTTCCCAGTGGATAGAGGGTAAGATTCAAGGAATACGTTCATCATGCAAAATTACCCTTTCCAGACATACTCATATGAGGTGCAGAACCAGCTGGGTTCCATGCCTTCACCAGCCACATCAATATAGCATAGCAGGGCACTCAGTCCTTTTGGCATGCAGCAAGTGCATCCTGCCAATTACATTTGGCAGCTGCCACTGGATTCAACCTTGATAAAGAATAACAGACAACCTGACTCAGGGAATTGCTGGTGGGACATAGAGACTTCTGCCTTTAGGTGATCTGAGCAAAGTAGGTACACAGTTTTCTTTCATTGTTGGCTCACAAAGTGGGGGACAACCTGTAGCACTTGTGCACCACGCAGATCATGAGCTATTCAAGCACAATTCTCAGTTCTGGGTAATATTACACAGCCAGCAGCAGGGTTGTGCTGGCATTGAGGCTGCTAGGTACACTGACATTCAAGCTGTCAAAACAGGTGTGGCAGTGGGAGCAGTACAGCAAATTTACTTTGCACTGCAATAGAGCACTGGGAACCTGCAGGGAGACTCTTTCTACCAGTGTCAGAGCTATCAGGGAGATCAGGAGGTAACTAGTACCTGATCTAGTTTCTCTCAAGCTTGTGAAACTTTTTGAAGGAAAGCTACAAGATCCTTGAAGTAATACTCTCACAGGTGGTAATAGTCCCACAAAAGTCAGTGGCAGTAATTGCATGAATGGGAATAAATTATTTTAATTCAAAAGTTTAAAAAGTAGTGTTCAGGAGTGAAGAGTGCTGGTGGTAACTCATTTCAGCCATCCTGAAGATGGGTAGCACTTCCAGCAAGTTGCTTGCTCTCCCTCACTCACTGTAGGCAAGGTCATTGGGACTAGCATATAAATGCTACAAACGTCTGTTAAAGCAAACATAACCTGCAGCAAAATGTGGATTGTCATATGAATTCCTCCTTGGCAGAAGCCAGGAGCTGTTCTACAGAAATGCACTGGCAAGAGCTATACAAAGAGTAACATCCAGCATTGATGGACCCAAAAGAAGATGCTTGTCCAAATTAAAACATAAGGCCAGAAGGAAACACCTGGGTCACCAAGTGTCCCCTGAGATCTCAGGCAGTGCATTGTATAATCTCTTGCATATATGTATTGAGTTCCCCCTACTCCCAACAGAGACTTTTCCTGAAATTGAATGTTTCACGATAATGCGTGCAAGTGCTGAACAATCAGATACTAAAAATGTTCATTTAAGAGTCTGTATTAAAGTATGATGATGAAGAGGTCAAGTAAGATTTGTTATCATGGTTTTAAACTATCATTCAGATGGTTTCTAATTTAGGACAAAAGTGATCGAATATGAAATCATCCATAAATTTAAAATAATTACTTTCACTATGTTGCAAAAATCTAGCAGCAGATTCTTATAAACCCTTAAAGATCAAAGAAGTAGAGATAAAGCCACAAAACCAATCTGTAAATTTGTAATCATATATTCTTAAGGAGCCCTTTATCACTACAGAAAAATATACATTGCTCACTAAAACAGGCACATTAATCAGACAGCATTAATTCCAGTACTGTAGCTGTTAATGAAGATTAATCTGTATAGCCACACTTCTGGTTATGGGGTACAGTATTTTTCCCTTTTTTAGAGGCCAAGCTGCTAGTTTCAATAAAGACTACATATTCAACCATAAACAAGGTGAAACAGACACCAAACAAGTGAAGTCTGATGAAAATTCTTACATCAGAAAGGAGGTGGAGCTAGCTGAAATATTTTCCAAAGTTTAAAAATACAAGAGAGCATTTTCCAAGCAGTACCAAATAAACTTGGAGCTTAGAACCTGATGGAAGTTAACTGGAATTCATGTGTCTGTCTCTTTTTGGCAGAAGGGAAAGTAAAATTGCACAAATTAATACCTTATCAGCATTTACATCAGAAACAAATATCTTTTAAATGCCATACCATTGTGAACGATTCAATATTTTGAAAAGCAAGAAAAAAAGAAAAATAAATAAATCAATAATACAAGATGTGTTTGTACAGTCCATTCACTGTGTCTGATATCATACACCAAACATGAGAACCATTTTTTGCATCTATCATTCTCATAAATTAAGATATTATATTTCATCTGCAAAATGAATTTCACTTTCAGTCTGGATCGCAAGGCCCAAATGTGACAAAAGCAAGTAGCCAGACTTCCTAGCAGACTTACTACAGCCTGGTGAATCATGCTGTTTAAATGGTGGTTCTAAGAAATCATATATTACTTTTATCCATCCATTCATCTGTTCTGTGTATAAATAAAGTATGTAGTCTCTTTAAACAGATCTTTTTAGTCAATTGCTTTACAGAGGCCCTAAAAACAGTGATGAAAAAAGTGATAAAAAAGTGATAAAAAAGGTACGTATGAAAACAAGACCATCTTTACTTATATGCTCCTCTAACAACATTATAAAACACTGTAAAAATCCAGACAGCAGTGTGAAATAATTTTTTCTGACTTTTTTGAGAGTGATGTGATGTTTGGACACTATTTTCAGTGACAGCAAGCCAGGACATTTTGTTATAGTGAGTCTGATCCCTGTAATTAATTACTGGGGTGGTTTATTACTCCCTTGATCTAACTGTACAGCTTTAAGGAGATAGAAATTCTATGGCTCCATTAACAAGATATAGAGACACAGATGATATGGGATGCATCTCATCTTAGTTCCATCAATCTCGAAATCTACAACTTAGATGAATACTACAAACAAGTCATCCAGGTTCCACTCTAATGAACGGAAAAAGCAGATCTTCTAAAGATGGTGACTGTCACCTATTTCAGAGAGGATGAGTTGTTCCTGCCTCCAGCTGCCTCCTTCAGCTCTCATGTCCTAATGCAGCCATGCATGCAGGTAAGGTGAATGTTTCCTCCTTGGGAAGCCGTGATGGGCTGGTACAAGGTGACTTACCTTGGGCACAGGCAGCAGATGAGTGAGAAGGGAATGAGGGAGCATGAGCCCCAGCTAGGTGCTGCTCAGGGGAGCAAGCTGGTCATCACACAGCAGAGAAGCAGACTGGACACATGAAGAGGCATCTGTCCATGCTCCAGGTGTTCCCAGGGTGCTCCTGGGGTAGGGGTGAGCTTTACCTAAGTGAGGAGCTGATCTGAAAATAGTTGTATAGCTTCAAACTACAGATGCTTAAATTTAAGTGTCCACTCACAGGTCACTGCATGTGAGCTCACTTAATAGCACAAAGGGATCTCTAGGCCTAGATTCAGTTGTTTGAACATAGGTAGGTAATTAGTGTTGGCTGAACTCTCTTGGACTGTCAAGACAGATGTAATAAATATAAGACAGGAACGTGTGATCCTTACCCACTTCTGGACCAGCAGGTAGCAGTCTGCTGGGGCAAACTAGGACATCCCAGCTGCCACTAGATGCTTGTTTGCGGACATTTGAACCAAATGCTAAAGCTTCATTAGTTAAAATACACACTTAAGAACATGTTTCCCATGTAGACACCAATGTGTGAAGACACATCTTCATCTGAGCTCTAAATCTCATTCTAAGAGCCCCATGCATATATCTCATACACCCTCAGGCACCTCAAATACCCTGGGTACCTGTGGATGGGCAACTGAACAGAGCCTTCCGTGTCTGGTTGCAGAGATTTTATCCCAGGCATATTGGTGAGATGCAAGGCACACCTCTGGAAAAGATTATAAACAGTAGAGACTACACTGGCATAGCAGTTCTGCTTGAGAAACTTGTGTTGCCAGCATTTTGCAAAATGTAATTACATCATATCCATATGCTTTAGCAGAGAATCAGGGGACCACTACTGCGCTGTGAAGGACAGTCTTACATCTTTAATAGTTCTGAGATGTTGGCGTTAAGTGACCTGTCTTCTAATCAAGGATGCAATGATACTGCATTTCACACATAAAACCTGAGTGTACAAATTCATTCAACTGGCTTTAATTTGAAATATGGACATTAGCAGTTGTACATTTTGTGACAGTCTGATCATTTTTATGATGTGTCTGTTGGTATGGCCAATATTTTATTGCTTCATCACCTACACTTAAATCTTCCTTGCCTTTGGATGCTGTGCGTGTGCAATGTGTAATAAAGGAACTGAATTACCTCTCACCCCTGGAGAAGGTGATCCCTGCGAATCAGCACAGTGGCTATTGGCAGGCAGTACACATCATTTGCATTGTGGCTGCCTGCACCCTGCTTGACCTACATATGAATACTGCAATCCACCTAATCCCTATTGCTTGCCCAAACAACTCCAATATAAAAAAGTATGATAATTGCTTCTGCTACCTGTCACAGGCATAGCATCATACCATAGTACTCATGAGAGCTTGTGCAAAATGGTGATCAACTGGCAAGCAAATTAAAGAGTTAATAAAATCAGACCCATGATTTTTCACTAGCTGAACATGTAAGAAATAAAGGAGATATTTTCTTTTGGCAATAAATCAGCTCCCACCCTCCTTTTGTTTGTTATTACAGTCATGGTTCAAAGAGCTCTACAAAAACAAGGTCCCACTTTATTATAGGACAGTCAGGTTCAGAGCACAGCTTGCAATAAAGAAATTAGCAAACCAGAAGCTGCAATTCTGTAGAAACACTCAAAAACGAAGAGGATTTAAAGTGACAAGATCCAATTAAATTTAATTACCCAAGCTGTATTTTCATTTTAACTGACACTTTTTATTAAGCAGCCACATGCACTAAAGCTAGAAACCTGGGCCAAATTGCATCCCAGTAATACAGTTATCTTATGCAAAATTCTTAGTATCTAATTTTCTAAAATGAAATTAGAGACATGGGGTTTGTAAAAGGTTCTCTTTGTCTGATACTATAAGATGCTGTTTGCAATGTACCTACACTACTGTATATCTATGCTGCAGTAACATCTGATGTACCTAATAAAACTTATTATTGGGAAAGGGTTTTAGTACACCTTTATTATTTTTTAATATGGAAGTATTCAGTATAAGTCAAGGATTTAGCCATGTCAGTATAAATCAGGGATTAAACAGCAAGGTTAACAACTTCAAATATAAAACTCTTGAAAACAGAAGCATAAAGTCTATGACTTTGACAAGAGAAAATTATTTATGAGTCTTTTAATTTTGGGCTTAAACAGGCATATAAAGCTGGACCAAATGATTATTTTATTGTCATCTTTTTTGTCCCCATGGCAGAAAAGAGCAAAGAAGGGCTGCAGAGAACAAACCTCTGCAAGACACTTAGTTCTTTCCGTGCTTCTGATTTTAAAAAATACATAGCAAAAATTTTGGAAAAAAAAAATTGAAAAGCAGTTGATGAATCATTAATCTAATAAGAAAACAAGAAAAGTGACACATCTGTTTGAGAAGGTCAAGCCAGTGGGAGCAGCCTACCTTGAGGCCTTTAGCATGAGGCCTTAACAAACGCATGAGATTGCACAGTGATCCTTCCCTCCCAAGGGTTGAGCAGGATGTGCCAACCCCTTTGGTGGCTGTGAGGGGAAATATCACTGGTGTCAGCACCTCAGTGCCAACACCACGCCCACTGGCAGCCCTTGCAGAGAGTAGCATTAACACTGCCCCAGGAGCAGGGGGAATAGTGGGAGCACACTGTCTCCCCTTCCTTGGCTGGGTCATCATTCCCCCATGAGCATGGTTGCTCAGCCCCACAGGAGACTGGCACTGCTGTGCTCCCTCCAGACATCCCACACAGCCCCCCAGGCTGGTGGGGACACACATGGATGGCTTGAGTGCCTCTCATGCCAGCAGCAACCAGGGGCTGAAGGGCTGTTTAAAGGGGTCCATCACCAGGATTAACCCACAGGCTGCCTTTTTATCAAGTCGAGGAGAGGGGAGGGGAGGAGAGGCGAGGCCCCGGAGTGTCAGGTTTCAGAGGAAAAGTGCTTCCCCACGTGAGCTGTCTCCGTCACAGGTATGCACATGGTGTTACCAAGAACATTACCACAGACTGCGTTTGAGAAGGTGAAGCTGGCTTCCTTTTCTGTCAAGTACTGCTGCTAAAAATCTCAGGTTTCTAAGAGGAAGAGGGCTGTGGCTCTGTTTTGGTATGGGAGAAGGGAGAGGAAGAGACTGGGCTAGAGTCCCAGACTCTTTTATTTTTAAAGTGTGAAACTAAAGGATGCAATTACCTCATGGGAGTGAATTCAGAGCCAAAAAATGATCTGTAAACTATTTTGAGAATGGAATGAGGTGTAGCCACAGTTGCATGGTCCTCCAAGCAAAGTTTCTGTATCATTCCCCTTTGTAATTTTTCAGCTTAATTTCCTGTGAAAACAGTAAAGAATGTGGGTATTAACACCTACCAGAACAAACAAGGTGGCAGACCTGTTGGAGTGGGTCCAGGGGTGTCTCAAAGATGATCAGATGGCTGGAACACCTCTGCTGTGAAGACAGGCTGAAAGAGTTGGAGTTCTTCACAGTGGAGAAAAGAAGGCTCTGTGGAGACCTCATAGCGGCTTTCTAGTACCTAAAAGGGGCTTACATAAAAGCTGGAGAGGGACTTTTTACAAGGGCATGTATTGATACAAGGGAATTGGCTTTGAACAGAAAGAGGGTAAGTTTAGATTAGATATAATGGAAAAATTCTTTACTGTGAGGGTGTTGAGGCATTGGAAAAGGTTGCCCAGAGCATCTGTGGATGAAACACAGCTGAAAGTGTTGAAGGCCAGATTGGATGGGGCTTTGAACAACCTGGTCTAGTGGAGGGCATGATTCTATGCTGCTATTAATACCTTAGCACTCTCTTCTACCTACATTAGGCCAGAAGAGTAGGGCTACCACAAGAATTGGATCATCTATTTTAACAACTTTCTATTTAATAACACATTTGAAAAAAAGCATTGCCACACACATCTTCCCCCCCCCCGAAGGGAATAGCTTCCTTGAGGTAGTGTCATATGAGTATGTTGTGGGGATTAGAACAAAAATGTTTCATACCATCACTTTCATCTTGCCCCTGTGCACAATAGCCAGAAAGCCTAGTGGTGGAGTGGCTCATTTTTGAGAACTCATAACCCGTTACATGAAATTTTATCCACTAAAGGACACTAGACCAAAGGGAAAAATGGTGCCATAAAATAAATAAATCCTGATTTTCATTAGGTACTCTGGCTGTATTCCTGTATTCTGGCTGAATTTTAAATGTTTAGGCCTGAGATTGGTGTCCCTTGGAGAAAGAAAGAAATCTATGTGCTCATATATTCCAAACTTAAGAGTATTCACAGGTAATTTAATAAATATCTTTCCCCAGTAATAGAAATACGGTGATGGTCAGAAAAAAATCACTGAAGAGCCACAGAGCACTCACAGGTAAATTAGGCCAGTTACTGCAGCTGATGACACCAAAGGGACCATACAATTAGCACCTGTGCTGTCTGCCCCTTACCTCCTATCCTGAATAGCTGTTACACACTCCCAAGGGTTGCCAAGAGTCCAGCGAAAGTATCAAACTGTCCTTCAGATCCACAGCATGACTCCTTGATGGATCCAGCAGCAAACCCCCAAACCACCACATATACACATCAAAGGTCCTTTGTCAAATACATTCTTTTCCTTCCTTCTTTCACATCAAAAATAATGAGGGAAGAAAGAGTTTCAAGTAGAATGCAAACAGTTCACTATAAAACAATTTCTTTTAAAGGTCAAGTTGACTACCCATCGTGGCTAAGCCCAGTTCATACATGGTTATGAACTGTATGTGAACTCACTTGTGCCTCATGCCCACATTTGTATGACCCCAGCTTCTCTGAGATACACTTTCACAGTGCACCATGGGACAATTGGCAATGGGGCAGAGGTCTTCACCTTCCTGAACTAAATTCACTTTCATTCAGCTCTCGAATCCCAGGAATGCCGAGCAAAATGTGGTTTGCCAGGTGCTGACTTTTCCTTTTTTTTGCCTTTCTCTGTCCAAGCAACACAGAAATTCAAACACAGTGTACGCCAATTCAGTTGTTAATTATAAAAAGACTACAAACACAAGTGATTTTGACACTTCATTCCTTCTAAAGATATAATGTTATAATCTGCCCTCAGTAGCCCTTGCTGTAATCAAGACAGCCTAATTCAGATCCTTTGAAGCCCAGTCGTACTCCTGAAGAGGACAGGGGGAGTGTTCAGGGTGGTGTCAGTGGGTGTCTGGGGTATCAGCTTCACACACAGAAAGTAATAAAGACAAGTAGAATCTGATTAACATTCTAGATGACCAACTGAAAAATACCTTCTGCTTTACTACCAGTCTTTTCCGAAAGAAATAATGCATAAACAAACAGAAAATTGTTTTCCTGGCATAAAGCATTAATTTCTCTAACCTTTTATAATTTTCTTGTTATTTCTGTCACTTTTGATATGTTTCCACCTTCAAACCGTCATTAAATATGAACATTATAGCACATACAGAATAACCAAAGAGCTTCTTTTTCTTCCAGTTGAGGGATATTTAGTGATGTAATAAATCAGTTTAACCAAGATATCAAACATCAAGCAGACTGTCAGAAAAAAAAAAATGACAAGCTGTTGTACAAGACATATACATATTAATTTTGTGACTTCCAATTACCTGCTCAAAGACAGCTTCTTCTTTTATTACCATCCAAAATCCATTAATTGAAAGTCACCCACTTAAGAACAATGCCTCAAGAAAAAAAGTCCGAATTTAGCCCACAGCCACATATTTGTTTAGAAGGCTGAATGACTGCAGGGGAAAAGCCCACCCAGCATCCAGTCACAGGCATACCGTGAATGGCTCTCAAGCGTCTTTCGGGTGAGCAAACAAATCGTGTAATTCTATCATGTGCTGATTCAAAAGTAAACGCTGAGTAGACTCAGTGGACCCCGTCTGACTGTGGAGGGTGTCTCATTTCTAGCACCAGGGAGAATTAACAAGTTTGTAGTCATTTCCATGCTAGTCTGTAGAAACAACTATAGAAGTCTGTGGAAGGTATTCATCGAGATTGAAAATGGGGGAAACAACTTCTCTTGGATGAATGAAAATATGTCGTTTAGCTGGTTGGTGAGCCTTGATCGTAAGTTCTGAGTTAAATCAGTCTTCAGATTTGACGTCAGGAGAATATTCCCCCAAGTTCCAGGACTGACTGTGCTTGCTGGGAGGCTCTTCATTCTCCATGGCTTAATCTAGGGGGTTTTTTAACATGTCCCAAGCCATCACAGGATTCTGGGATTTGATGAGGGTCTTGGTCTCTCTTGCTCTCTACCTGAGACACACTTTTTGTGAAGCTTGGTCATTTCCTGAAGGGCTAGGTCTGCACTGAGATGCTGTAAGTGGAAACAGAATCAAAGCATCCATTCATGTCTCAGGCTGGGTCTCATGTTTCAAACACAGAAGATGACAATTTAGTTTTACTATTGTTTGTGTTCTACTTCATTAGTCTCCGTGACAGACTTTAGTCTCCATGACAGACTTCAGCCTCCATGCTGGTCACCTTGTAGTCTACAAATTTTATTACATGTGTATATTCATGCATACATATAAAATCAGTCAAAATGAAAAATACATACACAGTTAATGTGACTAAAGAATGCTGGAAGAAGGTCTAAACAAATGCCAACACTTCATCAAGCAAAGCAGGACTGGTAGAAAATCCAGAGACACCATTTGTTTGCCTGGTTAAGCTGTATTGTTATGCTCTGTCTTCCGTTAGTACACCCCCACCTTTTGTACTAATCTTCCCTACATCTGCTGCCAGCTAGGCCAAGCTCAAACAGCAGTGTCAATTCCAGGGTCAGAGGGGTCAACGGTGACACCCGATTTAAGTGTTATTCACTCTGATGCTGTGACAAGACAGATACAGCGTGGCCTGACTAAAGTGATGTATGTTAAATTTGTTGCAAATTACTGGCATGATAGATCTATTGATGACCCATTCCAGCTGTCAGGATGTCTCTATCAGTCTCTCAGTTACGCTTTCTCCTGCTGCTCGGCCCCATCCCCCTTTGACTGCTCCCATCAGGCACAGGGTTGCTTCATAGTCTCTGAGAAACTCAGGGTGCAAAGCACAGGGAAACAAAGCATCAGCGTCTGCTGTGAACCTGAGGAGCATTGAAAGTCATCTCATGAGGGATAAAAGTTTGGTGGTTTATAGACTTGGGTTATTGTGCAAGTTTGCATTATCTTAACACCTACAGAAAAATATTTGTCAATAACAGGTTTTCAAGTTAATTCCTGTTTTCATCCAAAATGTTGAAAACACAATTATTTGAGCTCTTGCTTGAAGTATGTCACTCATCTGAGAAATTCTCTGAAGGAGAGCAAGTTCTCTTTTTAGCTTTTGCTCTCAAGTAGAGCAGAAATACCTGACCCATATTCCCTACAGCAGAAAGTGGAAGAGCCAGGAAAGGCAGAGAGAGACTACTCAGAATGTTCCCTTCCTACTGCTCCCTTCCCTTCATGGAGAAGCAATATCCAGCTTCTCTGGGAAGTGGGACTATAGCCATGGGAGGGAAGGACAGGAGCCACTTTAGAGCAGGTTCCTTGAAGAATCAACAGCTTTCCTGCTGCCCATGGTAGCTGAGACTCTCCAGTTCGTGCCCTGTGGGAAACAAGATGTATGTGGGAAGCCAGGTCTGACTTTTGTCTTTGCAATGCTGGAGCCTGAGACAGGCATGGAAGTCTGATCTAGTGAAATGGAGTGAAAATGATGGAGACCATATAATCTCAAGTATGACACATCATTTCTACTTCATAACCAATGTCCATCCTAGAAGTGCTTGCTCCTGGGCAGGTGCAGTAACTACAGAAATACAGCTCTTCCATACATTTTAGCACAGATAGGTAAAGGACCTAGTCATGATGATAAACAATATCCCATTTCATAATTACATTTAAGGAGTATCTTATGCAAATTTCTTCTGTTTAAAGTATTTGATTTCTTTTATTTTTTCTGTTAGCTCCACTGTAGTTCTGAGGTGTGCTGTTAGTTTTGTTCTTTTTTCTAATTATCATTACTTCCTACTGCTTCTGCACCTTTTATTCTTTCATTCTGACCCACAGATTGTCATTCTTTAGTTTAGTGTTGCAGAGTAATTTTTAATAACAGGTAATTTCTTCACATGTAAAGGAAGAGCCCAGCTCAGTTGCAGTCTCTGAATTCTGAACAATTTGCATTGGCAAGGGATGGCCTGGGTGGTTCTGCTCTCCTATTTTCTCTTGGATAATGTTAAAAGTCACCCAACAACAGGGACATTCAGGGATGTTGAAATGCAGTGCCCAAACTGGAGAAAATCAGGATAGTTAGTGCACAAGAGAGCATTTGCAAACCTGAAGATGTTTGCAGAACACACAGCTTGTGAAGGACCATTATTGAACAGGGCGGGTGGAGACAACTGCCTTGTTGCTTTCAGTTGAACTTGTCCTTGGAAGACCAATATGGCTATTAGATTTCCAGTTCCACTAGCATCTTCAGAATCTTTCATTGTGACACTTATCTGATCTCTTTCATTTTAATTTGAGTAACCAAAACCCTAAAGAAAGGAGGAACAGCAAAGACACATGGGCTACTTTATTCTAGGGCTGGAATAATGTCAGCCAAGGTTGTGGTTCCTTAGTTCATTTTAATCCCTTGTAGTTGTTCATTCATGGCAGAGATGAAACACTGACAGTTAGGAAAGACTCTTGGAAAAATTGTGGGCCCTTCAAAAATTCAAATATGTTGATACAAGTAAGAAGAATTTTGCCTAGCTACATGTGGATTGAATTCAACCCCAAAATAGTACAGAATCTGTGCTTAAATGTTACCCTAAAAGCTTGGGGTGAGCTTTAAAACATCTTACAGGATTATAAATCACTATGTATGGTATCTAGATCTACCTTTCTTTCATCACAAATAGTCACAAAACACCTGGATAGTCCAGAGCCTGAACAAGAGAGTTCATCCTATCTCATATTCTAGAAGCCGTTGGGTGATGCTGAGAAAAAAGAGACAAGAAAGGTGCAAACACAGTTAAGAGTCAGGCTATCAAATCAGAGTACTCATACTAATTTACCTAAACTGCACCTCATGTGGAAAATGGACAATATGAGAGCCATGGCACATCTCAACTAGACCACAGCAAAATGCTGAAACAGCACACAGTGTTTAAGAAACACTGGCTGAGAAAGAATCGTAGAAAGGCTTGGATTGTAAGGGACCTTAAAGATCATTTAAGTCAAATCCCCCTGCCATGAGCAGGGAAGCCATTCACTAGACCAGGTTGCTCAGGGTGCCATCCAGCCTGGCCTTGAAAACTTCCAGGGATGTGGCATTCACAGCTTTTCTGGGCAATCCTGTTCCTGCGCCTCACTTACCTCTAAGTAAAGAATTTTTTTCTAATATCTAATCTAAATCTCTCCGCCTTTAGTTTAAAACTTTCCCCCCTTGTCCACATCTTATCATCAAGACTGTCAGCATTAGCTATTATGTTCCTGTGCTCTGCTTCTTCCAAGAGGCTTAATTAAATTATCTCTTAAATTAAAGAATTTCTCCTTATCTCTAAGTCTCTTGGTGGCACTGGCTAAGATTAAAATATAGCTTTAAGCTGTCAGATAAGGGGGCTATCTGCACCACTCACTACCACTTTTTAGCACATTCTTAGCAACCTTCCCAACTCCGAGGAATAATATGAGATCTAATCACCATGGCAAAGCTCATCACCTTCCACTCCAAGGGCAAGGCGTATTTTTATGGCATCATCTTTAATAACATAAGCAGAACACTTTTATGCATACACTTTTTAAAGTCTGAATATATCTCCCAAAGGCAGGCCTTCTTTAGGGAAGAAGATTTCGACACAGAATAGGTGATTGCCATGTTGATTCATGCTATGCTTCAAATATTAAAATTCTATAGTGAAGCTGGATAAATCCATGTAAACTACTTAATTGCTGTAAAAATTGGAAACCCTATTTGGAGAACTAATGAATTTGGCACAGAAAACAAAAATGCTTCACATAGAAATGAACTCTATTCTCCTTACCCATTAATCCATTTCCAGTCTAGGTGATAGAAACACTCAGGTTTGCTCTCTCTTGGCTAGGAAGTGCTTTCAATATGTTTAGGTACATATGCACAGAACATCCAGTATGCATTCTCATGATAAGGTAAGTGATTTGGAATTTAACTTCTTCAGTCAAAGGCAAAAATTGGACAAAATCCTACTTTCTGGGAAGGTTCTGGCCACTAAGCAATTGCTTTGAAAAGCTGTATTTCAAAATTAGGAACTATCATCACATTTTAAGAGCAAATCTTGTGTCCAGTTTCTCAAGGGAGTTAGATGACAGAAAATGTTCCTTTGCTTTGCTTTGGTGACACTTAGAACCAAAATGCTCACTGGTTTTGAGATCCACACACAGATTTATAACCGTCAAGGCACAGAGAAGTTCATGGTCAAAGACCACTGTGTCTGATAGAGAAGCACTTACAATCTTAGAGCAAAAACAGAGTAAAGGTGTTGAGGATAGCCATTTCAAAAGTAAATACGTACAATTAGTTTTCATCCCTCTGTATGTAACCATCATTGTCTGCAAACTAATAAGATCAAAGCCTGAGGTGATATGACTTCAGACACCGAGTACATTTTTAACTCCAGGCAAAACCACAGTCATCCCCATAGGTTTGGCATCTTCTTTCTTTTCTTTCTTCTTTCATACTTTTTTCTGTCAGTCACTCACTCTTTCAGTCTTCCATACTTTAACTCTTTCTTTCTCTTCCTTATTATTTTTCTTTCTTCCTTTTTTTGCCTTTCCTTCTTCTTCTTCTCTTCTCTTCTCTTCTCTTCTCTTCTCTTCTCTTCTCTTCTCTTCTCTTCTCTTCTCTTCTCTTCTCTTCTCTTCTCTTCTCTTCTCTTCTCCATGTTAGAGAAAAAAAAGTGACTACAGCTTTTCAGCCCTGAACAGGAAAGATACAAACATCTGTGGGACTGTGACCTAATAATACAAATTCTCTAATTTGTCTTGGAATGGACAGACCTTTAAGTGAATACACTTGCAGGCAGTTTAAAAAAAAACTCTGGAGTAAAAAAAATTAATTTCATGAAGATATAAAAACAGACATTGCTTGCTATTCAGAGAAGAAGACGACTATTTTTTTTTCTAGATGCTATAACTTAACATATAAATCATGTATGGATATTTTATTATATTACTAAGTTTTTGATTATGTTAATATGTTTTTCATTGTATTGGACAAATCTGTGTCTCTAATATAGTCCAGAAGGCACCCAAATATTGAAAGCAAATCCTGGCTAAAATGATCCAAATTCCTTTAGGCTTATTATAATAGTGATATTTCTGTCATGTTAACACCCTTTAATTTTACATTAGTGAAAACCCATGAAAATGTGATAAGAAAATTCCATATGCAGTATGCACATTATTAATAAGATTTGTCAAATCACTAGTTTGAGAAACAATTTTTCCAGCTATAAAATGAGTAAAATTCACAAGGTAACTTCTAACAGTTTGACCTCTTGCAGTACTGGTATTCATCATCTCCTGCAGAAGACTACCTGCAGATGAACTCCTGAGAGCAAATAGCACAGCTACAGGAGACTGAAGTACTGGAGGGATGTAAAAGTGCTGACAACAATTGTCATATGCCATCACTAATTCCAGGGCATTTGTCATCTGTCATTGCTATGCTGAAAGCATAGCATTTCTTCCAAGTTTTATGACCATGTCTCGAGAGGTCCAGGTTAGAGCTATGGACCACATCTACATATCTCTGACCATTAAGTACCATCTCTTGATGCCTATGCACTGAGGAATGTCCTCAGTGTTCAGAGAATCAAGTATGTACCCATGACTACAGAACAGGGCTGCATAAATAACATCTTTAAACTATTGCGATTAAACCTTTCAAAAGTCTTTCCAAAGAGTGATGTAATGATGATCAGATTAAAATCCATCATGTAATAATAATAGGTAATGAATAATATATCTTGATTACAGCTCATCTCAGGCCAATTATCACTAAAACAGATACGAACAAAGCAAGCCAGATGGTCTGGTAAAGAATGTCCATAAATATCCCAGCCACGCACCCTCTGGCATAAAGTGCCAAGATCTGCTTCCACTATTCTCAGCAGGGACCACCTTTCTCAGAAAATAATTTCTCTAAGCAGTTTGTTGAAACCAAAGTCTTTATTTGAAGGATAAAGTACAGCATAAAAGGGGGTTGTAGGAAATAAAGTTGGAATAATATAAAAATATAAATGTAGGTAAGTCCTGTGGTAGAGCATCTCTCAGATATGAAGAGTCTGTACTGTGTCCCCTCGTTGTGACTCTGATGCTAAGCCTCCAAGATAAAATCAACTTCCCACAAAATGGCTCAGTAACAAACAAAAAATGATTGTGTATGAAACCACTCAAGCTATAACAAGACGAATCCAATGTGCAGTGCTTTAAATTGCTGAGAAGTTTGGAATCTTTTTTCTTTGTCTTTCCTTGGGGCTTCTCTGTGTGCTGTAACTTCTCTATGCATGGAGAGTATAGTTAGTATTTTCATTTGCTGCCTAAGTAGCAAATTACCCTGTAAACAGCCCACAAGAGCTGGTCTGTAATTGAATTGTAACTGTTGACTTTAGACATTTGGTATATTTGCTGCAAGAAGTAAATTTTCAAAACTTCATCTTGATGCAGTCAGACAAAATGAAAGGTAATATTCTTTATCTGCCACAGATTGCTGCAGATGAACTGCTTTCATATGAGCTTAAATAAGATTTAGTGTATTCCATCCTTCAGCTGGCCACAATTGAAAGTGATCAGGATCAATATAGCTGCCCCTGAATGCAGCCCAGTATTGTGCATTACAATAGAGGAAATGGCTGTATTCAAAATTTTCCTGTGTCAAATTAATTTCCATGTTATCTCCAAATTCAATTAGATGGGAACCCCGTGTAACTAAAAAAGTGTCCGACATCCCTTAGTGACAAATTACAGTGCTTAGTGTGCATATCAAGGTGAAGTGTTGAGCCTTGCTAATCTTCTCACTAATTCTCAATTACCGTAAAATGAAGCCATAAATCACACAGACAGGGGATCGATGGAAATGTTGTTTTCAGGGTGATTGGCAGCCTCCCCAAAGGTTTTCTGTAAGTTGGTTTAAGGTTACCATTCTCTAAGGGGAGGGATGAGGTAGTCTTGCTCAATCTCTATGATATAGGCCCACAGGCCTTTTGGGGATAGTGGGGAGGGACAGCACCAATTTCAGCCCATCAGACATCCAATTTTTCTCCTTTTCATACCTGCTGTAGTAAATGAGAAACAAATTAAATTTCACTCCACTATCTCCACAGAAACCATTTAAATTTTTCATGGAAACTAAATTGTCCCTAGACAAATAGCCCCCTGATTCTATGAAAATATACTGGAGCGCTGGGGACAGAAATAAATTTGTGTCACTCTGGATATGCCATTCTCTGTAATGTCATTCACTGCCGGCCAATAAATGAGTCCCTCCTGGAACACAATGGTAAAGCCTTGTGCTCTGGTGGATTTGCATTGTTCCCCCACTCTGGAGCGGTCTAATATTCTTCCTGTTATTAATTTGCAGCCTAGGTTTTACATTCATGAGGCCAAGATTGAAATGTAAATGAGGCACAAAATAAGTAGTCAGCAGTAGCCCTGGCCGAGCAGCCTGTGTCATAGACTCATGGACTTACATGAAAATAGTTATCACTCAGAGAGATTAGCAGCTCAGAACATCAATCACTGCTGCAAGGAAACAATGAATAAAATCGCCCCGACACGAGGAAGGAAATTACCAGAGCTTTAAAGTGGAAAGGGAATATGTAATACTGCTACCTGTTGTCGAAGCGCTAAGATGGCTGTAATAAAAGAATCTGAGCTCCTTCTCTCACTCTCTATCTCTCCCCCTCCCCTGTTCCTGTTGATAGCTGATATTTAAATTGTGCCATTTTTCTCATCTCAATTTATCTGTTAAATGAGCTGCAGTTCCTTGGCCAGAGGTATACGATACTTCACATCGCACTCAAATGAAACCCACAGTTTTGAGTCTGAACCCGCTTTAAAATGATGACACCCTGTATATCATCCAATCTCTTGGCAAACAAATAGATATATAAGGCCTGAGTCCCCAGGTTTCAGGGAGGCTCAGAGGATGCCAGACTTCAAACTAGCAGACAGAGATGGCTTTAATTCACCATTGTGTTTTCCTAATTCTCAGATGGTGCGGAAGTGGTGCAGGACACAATGCAAGCAGGGCAGTCTTAGGCCAGCTCTTCCTCAACAACCTCTGAACAACTCTAAGAAGCTCTCCCGGGACCTATCACTAACCAGAACCTGGAAAAGATTAATCTAATTCTCCTTTACTTCAGCAGCTTTGATCACCCTCATCAGAAGGAGAAGTGTCACAATACCTGTTGGACTTTTTTCTTCGAGTGTTCTCCATATACAGTAAATGCAAAACACTATTCCATCTACCACAATTAATTTTGCCTTCCTCTGAGGAAATGTACCTGATTATCACAGCTGAACAGCAAGAACATTTTCTCATAGTGTTTGTTCTTTAGACCACAGAAATATAGCCACATTTTACTAAAAACATGCCAGTTTCTGATCTAACTTTTCATTCCCCAAAATTTAGATTTTCAACCACAAAAATAGCTTTAAAAGTGTGTCCTAGGAAGATGACTTCAAAGCAAATGCCAAAATAAACTCTAGTCCTTCCTATTCTGAGGTAGCTTGTAAATGTGGTTGGTCACAAGACTGCAGTGGGCAGGAGCATGTCTCTGACCTGCTTTCCCAAGGATACTGGACTTCTTCTCATGTGTCCACCTTTAAAAAATCTGTTTGCAGGGAGAATTATTAAGCAGAAAGTGGTTCAGTCTGGGTATGCTTTTTGTTGTCTTACAACTCTTAAGACTGTTTAAAATTATATCAGATTTAAAACAGTTAAAAATATAATGCCTCCCTCTTAAAGCAACGTGATTTGGGATTTAAGAAAAATTGTTTAAAACTTATTGCCATAGATATCACATTCCATGTAACACCTTTCATTTAAGATATAAATGCTTTTCATGCAAAGACTCTGAAAAAGACCAAAAGACTCTGAAAAGGTTTATATTTTGATACCAGTTTTAAAAAAGGCAAACCCAGTCTTAGAAAATTGGTGTAAGAAACTGGCAATGATAGTAAGATTGGAAACTAAATCTCCATTTTCTGTGCAAAACAGTAGATCGTGCTGCCTTCAGAAACCAGCTTTCCGTTCCATTCCATATCAGGAGGAAGAAAAAATTAATGTATGTAAGATATTGAAATAACCTAGTAAAAAATTCTATGTGAGGTGAACGATATCATGAATATTTCTTATTATATGGACAATGGACATTTTGGTCAAATAATCCCTGGAGAATCAGAACTGAGCTGAACAAAGTACTAGCATATCAGAGCTACTGCATATCAGAGAAAGCAACACTCTTGAAGAGCCACTTTTTTCACAATAGAGATGCTGCTTTTTTTGTTGAATGTTCATTTTTAAAAGCTCAATACAGCCATATTATACAGAGTGAGTTTTGAACAATAATGTGTGGTAATGTGTTCAGTAACCTTTATTCTGTTTCTTGCTGCAGAAGTTCACTAAGGATAATGCAAACAGCTAAGAAAAGGAAGTTGAAATTTAAGAGAAGCAAAAAGACAACATAAAATCAGATGTTCAGCTGTGTGTTAAAACGTTCTTTTGAGAGGTCAAGAAATTGATCATGGGTGAGATAGCAGAAGATATTGAACCTTAAACTGCTTTGTTCTTTTTTTCCTTGCTTAAAAAGACAAAGTCAGGCCCAGCTTGTTACTGGAGCTTTAGAGCCTAGCAGCAGAGTGCAATTTGTGGCTAAGGAGCAGGAGCAACACATCTCACATGGTTCCCACACCAGGCAGCAGCTTCTGCTCTCAAACCCCTCCTCTTTTCCTCGTGTTGTCATTGTCTTCACTCTTAGCGTCTCAGAATATCTTTTTAATTGCTTATCAAATGGATAGTTATTGTATCATAAAATCTTCAAAGCCATTTCCCAGTCCCATTCAGTTGTGGAGCTGAACTTTTATACAATGATATATCACAATGGATTATGCTAATAAGCTTGTTAATAGCTCCAGCGGTGTTAACTGAGTGCATTAAAACAAACTGGTCCTTGCAATAGATTGGGAAATGTTTTATAAGGGGCATGTGATCTAAGAGCAGTCATGACAAGGCTAGTAAATAATAGTAGAAACTGGCATGACTGAAGAAATGCTCACCTAAATTATTTATATGTTAATCAAAAATACAGTTGTTAAGCAATATCATTAGTTCATTACTAATTGGTTTATGGATTTGTGATGAATTACTTATTTGCATGCAAAGTAAACCCTCAGCCTTTTGTTCATCGTTTCTAACCTTCAAATATTTGCAGGTTTCCTCTCTGCAGTGCTCGTCCTTCACTAAAATGATTACATCAGCTTGTCAGAGAAAGTAGATTTTCAAGGTAAAGACATAATTTTCTTCTGAAATGTATGCAATATATTATTGTCATATATTTTTAAAAGTCATAATATATCAGAATTTCATGCTTGAGAGATATGCAATTAATGCTATACAGTGTATATTTCTCCTTACTCTCCACCAAAAATCCTACACTTTGAACATTTATTAGTAGTGGAGACAGTGATCTTGTTTCGTTCATATATATCACGTTGAACTGTCGGGCACATTATTGTGGGGAATGTTAAATTCCACCGTAGTTATGATCAGATTGGGCTGAATATAACTGAAGAACTTAAGCACACCTCTGGATGTATTGTGGGACATCCTAGAGATGTGACACAGTGATTTGAAAGTGAAGGTGAAGATCAGTCTTTCATTTGGTGCCTGAACTCATCGACAAATTTCTTAATTATAATGTTTTCAGAACTGCAGTCTCTCATCAGTCACTTCTCTTCTTGTCCTTTGTTTCTCTCTTCCTCATATTCTTATTACATCTCCTTCCTGTCATCTCCTCTCTTTTTCTGCTTCCATTTCCCTCTGTGTAACACTTTTCCTTCTCAATTATCCCCCTCCATGCAGCAGTCACCTGTGTTCCCACCTCTCACCTGATTCTTTCCAGCCTCACTGCTTCAGACTGAAAGACCTAGACCCAGGAACTATAATTTCATTTCTTCCCCATTTGAGGTATTTTCCCTGTAAGCAAAGCTTAGACTTCCTCTATCCTTTTCCCTTTTTTCCCTTTTTTCCTTTTTTCCCTTTCCCTTTCCCTTCTTCACTTTTCTTTTCAAACCATGGTAGTGTAAAATCATGTAAGCCATGAATATAATTAAATTAAATTAATATTGTCCATCAGCTTGGCACACATTCTTTTGAAAAAAATTTCACTTTTCTCTCTCTTAGAATTTCAATAATAAGAATAATTATTTCTATTTTTAAAATGTATTCTTCAAGGACGTAGGGATCAGTATAAGATTCCTAGATATTTTTTACCTATTATTTTTAAGTAGAAGTTCCAGATGTATTTATGCAAACAGGCCCAGCAAGGACCAGCAGTCCAGGATATGAACACAAGTTTCTGTGAGCAAAAACTAATCCAGATGGAGGACTCTCTTCCATCTGATCTCTCTATGCAATAAACTAACCAAATCTCACCTTTCAAACACACCCTACAATTGATTTTAATTTCCCTTAGAAAAATCTACCTTCTGAATATGCTGGAAACCCTTCTATCAGTTGAACTTCTAGGGTTTTTTCTTTGCAATCACAGAGGTTGTAGTGCATTTTCCAGCAGCTGCAAGTTGTTTTTCTTTAATTTTTATCATCCACAATCTGGCTCAGCCCAGCAAGACATGCATCACGGTTTAATCCAAGCGAGTCTCACAAGGACAACAGAGGCCTGACCAAAATGAAAAAGAAAGTGAAAGGTAACACAGAAGAAGACCACCCAAGACAATTAACAACTTTTAATGGTGTGATAAAGCAAAATTTTTGTTACTGATAATAATTTAATATGTTATAATAATAATAGACAATATAAAGGGACAGTGTAAAGGGATGTTGAGAGAGGCATTCCAAATATTTCTTGTCCAAAGAGTTGAATGTAGCATCCAGTTCAGTTCCGCTTTGGTTCAGTACCACACACAAGTAAATATTGCAGATAACTTTGTACAGTTCTCTATCTTTCTGTAGTGGAGACCTTATGTCAGAAATATCTGTGTCCAGAGGTCCTCTTTAAATTAATCCTGGATGACTGCACAAACTATGATGAGGTTCTTTAAACTCCTTATTCCATGCTGAAAGATAAAAAAACAAAGGATTCCTATTCTTAAAGCAAGTTGGGGCTGTATGAAAAACTAAATTTCCCATAAACCTCTCACAGCATGAGAAAGCCAATGCATACATTGAGTCCCTTCTTTGCTGCTCATATGTTGGAACCCTGACCTTTTGTTACTGACATATTTGTAAAAACTTTTTTTTGTCTTTTACAGCAGTAGCCAGATTAAGTTCTAGTTAGGGTGTAGCCCTTCTAATTTTCTCTCTGCATAACCTTACAACATCCTTGTGAGACAGTTCCCACTTCAAATCTCTCTGAAGAAAGATCTGACTGAATCCAGCAGGTACAAAAGCATGGGATTTTCTGAGAGGGATGTGAGGAACTTCACCTATCCTAGCTAAAATTATATTACCTGTTCAATATCTGAATTTGCCAATGCTGACCTTGCATGTCTATGCAGGAATAAGTGGACTTTTAAGTAAAGCAAATCCTCAGCTGCATGTGCAAAATTGAGATTGAAACTATCACAGCTCATTTAAGCACCTAAAGGCCAGCACAATGCAACTACTGCAACTCCTAATCCCCAGAAGTGCACACGAGTCAAATCTGTTTCCTGAGGCACGGAAGGAAGGCTCAGTCAGCAAATGGAAACCCATTCTCTCTCTCACTACTGTCTTATAGCCCTTGGCCTGCCATCCTCCATCTAGCTTTACATGTTTTCCTCTATAGAGAGATAGCTTTAGCCCCATGTTTGTGCTTTGGTTCACCCTGGGCCTCCTAGAAGCTGCCAATCCCAGCACATGCGCCAAAATGTGAGTGGTATTGGCTTTGGGGACACAGCTGTAATGAGCTTTGGGGTGCCAGAACACACATAGCATGCCCCTCAAATACCTTCAGCCTTTGAAGCCCTGGAGGAGTTTTGGGTGGTGAGTTGTCTCCAGAACATTATGCTTTCGTTCATGGTGACAGGAACTCTCCTCACCCTCTGAAGTTGCTTTCTCTGTGGCTCCTTCCAGGTCTCACCTTCTCACTTCTCTATTCAGGAAGTCATGTGGTCACTCGTCACTCTTGCAAAAGGAGGTGTCAAGCTAGAACCAGTTCACCAGGAGAGAACCCGATACACTCTGGTATGACTACCGTTAAGGAAAAAATAACAGTCACCAGTAGATGTCTGCCTATGAACAAAGCTGGAATGAAAAGTGAAAGAAATCCCACTTTTTTGTTAGCCTGGTTGTCAAAAAAAAAACCACACAGAAAGAGTCAACTAGCTACACGGAACGAAGCAAGTGATCTTTTCCCATTATAATCAGGACATAGAGCCTGTGATATCTCTGGGAGCTCAATCTAAATAAGGCCCCATCCTCTCGTCTATTTCACATTATGAATAAAAACATGAAATTATTTTTATGTCAGAAGAACAACCCTTAAGACACTTGTAACTTATAATTTCTAAGCTGTTTGGCTTGTCAGTATCAAGGAATTCACAGCCCAAGACTTCCAGGACTTTATAGGCTGAGACACGCTGTGCTAGCTGCTGAAAATTAACTGTGAATCTCTCATCTGCATCCTGATTTATTAACTACAGTGAGAAACAGAAAGTTTAAAAAAGTACTATATGTGCATAGCCTGCTAGAGTGGATGGAGCCACTGGTTGTGTTCTCCTTCTATTCAATAAACTACTAGCAATGGGTAAATGTAGGGGTTTCTTCCTGCAAAAGTATTCAGTCGTTTTCTTGTAAATATACACGGCAAAATTTTTACCTTCACTGAAGAGCAGAGTTAGCCAGTGTCAATTTCAGGATTCTTCTGGATTCACTGGTGGCAAAAAAAAAAAAAAAAAATATCTTAAGAGTCTCTTTCCTATGCAAAATTCCATTCCCTTGTTAGATATGGCTGAAAATGTTAGCATTGCCTGTGATGTTTTTGAAAAAAAAAAAAACAGTATTTTTTACATACATTAAATAAGAATTTTGAGAGAGAAGGTTGCGAAAAAAAAAATCTAGGAACTGAAATCCACTTCAGATTTTCAGCTTTTACCAAAAAACAGGAAAATAAACTCAAAAAAAATTTGAAAAATAAAATGTTTCATCCAGGGTATTTCAGGGGCAGTTTTTACTAAAATTTTGTTCTTTCAAAAAAAAAAAAGTATTTAACTTGTAAGGGGTACTATTCCATGATTCTGCAGTTTCTCCAGATTCTATTTTCACTCCAGTTTTGAAATATTTTTACAATAACAACCCTGAAATTCTACCCTTTACTATTATTTTAGGGATTTAAGGAGCTCGTCTGTATTCCACATTTTGTTTTGGGGGAGGCAGAGTAAGGGGTTTTTTTCCTCAAAGTCAGCCAGTTCCATTTTGTAAGTGAAACACTGAGATAACAACACAGCCTGGATCCTTAGAAGGCATTAGATGATAAAACAGTTTCTGAAAATAAAGGCAAGTAACGATCATTCTCATCACTTTTGGATGAAGAAATGAAGGCAACTAGGCCGAAATAACTTGCCCAGCTCCTCACTGTTCTGACTACCAATGTCAACAGGACATATGTCTTTGGTTTCTGGGTGCCCAGCACCCTACAACAGGATGCCCTGAGCCGTACTGCTCTAATGAAGCTCCCAAATATTCTTTCCCAATTTCTTCTGGCATTGTTTGTTTTTAGCAATGTTTCCTGTCTTGCTTCTCCCTGTCCCCACCTATGATCTCTCATTATGTACCCCTTCACTGTTTGAAATCTTAAAAATTTCAATTGATCAACAATGAAACAAAGGCAAAAAAGAAGAAGAGTCCCCAGAATTTCAAGGAGTCTGATTACATCAGGTCCATTTAGAAATCACTCCTGATTTTTATTTTGCAAGATCAAAATCCGATGACAATAAATTTCATAATTGAATCACTATTGTGCCACTTATGAGTACAAAGTTAATTAGACCCGGGACACTGACATTTATTTTCCTTTTTTGTGAACAGAACATTTCTGAACTTCTGATAGTGCTGGTGTTCAGCCAAATACAAAATAGAATTTGAAATTAAATTTAAAGGAGCGAAGAACCAGAAGAGAATATTCTTGACTCTGGTATTAAAAAAGGCTTTTCAGAGTTTATGCATTCTGGCTGTGACAGCATTAAACGACTCTTCACAGATATTTGATATATATTGACTGTACCAGATTAAAAATTAGACTTTATTTGTAGCATAAATCTGGTAGATGAATATGTAATGTACATTCTTCTTTTATCACAGTCATAGAATACTCTGAAACTTTAACCCCCCAGAATGCTATCTACATATTTCCCTCCATATTTTGTATCCATAGAAATAATCACATTAGTTGTTGGATACCCTTTAGTAACACACTCTTCTTTTAGTAAATAAAAAAGACTGCCACTTCCCATCATTTCGCAACACCTAGAAAGACAGTAAAATCTTCAGAGCGATTGCGTCTTTCTTTTGCTGGCTCTCACACACGTTCCCCCTAGAGAAGCAGATGTTTGACTTGTCTCATGTAAAAGGCAAAAATTGAGTTACAGCTTCAGATTGCAAGATTTGCAATGTTTGCTACAGTTTATTAATGTTAACCAAATAAAAATGACATTAGTGAAAAAGATCTACATGATATCTCAGAACTCCCAAGATTAGGCCAGATGGTCACTTCTAACTGATATAATCTAGTAAGCTCTGTTGAGAGACAGGCTATTGATTGAATTTCTGCCTTTAAATGCAAGCTCCATATCTGCACATGTCCACAGTGATATCAGTTGCTTGAAATCCAATACAGAGGTGTAGATTGGGAGATGATGTTAGTTGCTACCTATTAAAACTGTCAATTCCATCTGTTGTCTAACACTTTAAAACACTGAGTGTAGTTTTTAATAGATCAGCATTAGATTAAGAGGCCGTATATCAAGGCTCTTACTGGCTGAGAAGTGTGGGTAAATGTGTAATGAAATGACACAATGGAAAAGAAACTCCGTGGGCTGGAACTGGCCCAAATTAGCATCAAGCCAGAAGCAAGTGCTGTGATTTAGGATTTCTGCAGCCGCCAGACTTCCCTAAAAATAAACAATGTGAAGCCCTATTGAAATTATCTTTACAAGCAAGTATATAATGATTAAAAACTGGAAGTGTTGTAAGACTTATGATTATCCAGCTCTCCATACTGCACTTCCACAGGTACTTCAGTGACTCTGTACATCTGCCTAACTACCATGCTCTGATGGCATTCCCAGAAGGGCTGTTTCAGATGGCTGATGACAGCCCCATCAAAGCCATGTTTCTGGAAGGTTGCAGCCTTGAAAGACCCCTATCTCTCAGAATATAGTTGAAAACCACCACTGGGGGTCCTGGGGTTACATATAGTTGTTCAACCTGTCCCTTCTCCAGAGGTGTGCAGTATCTCAGGGCACTTGCCTGGTACGAGAGGCTGATAGAGAGGGAGGGAGATGGACAGCCACTTCCAGCACTAGCAGCCCAGCACCCAGCTGCTATTGCTGCTTAAATTTAACAAGAGAGGAAAGCTGTCCTTCTTGAGCCCTTTGTACCAGTTTGACCACAGGAAAGGGAAAAACTCCTGTAAGGGAAGGGAGAAAGAGAGAAAGAAATAAGGGAATGGATCTTAAATGCAGACACATAGACAGAGGAAACTGCTTGTGTTATAGCTCTTAATATTTGTATGTAGAAACTAAATGAACATACCCAGCATGTTGGAATAAAAACAGAAGTCCTACCTGAAAAGGGCCAGATGCAGGATTCATTTAAAAATCCATGATTTATTTTTCTCACTACATTTTTGTTAGAACAAGCAAGTAATCTCCTAATTATTGACCCTAGCTGGGCCAATGCTTTGCAAAATAGAGGAGAATTTTCTAGAGGGTTTAGTGTTCTTTTTGCATCAACTTTCAGAAGATATTTCAGTTTAAGTATGAATTTTCAGAGCAACATTATAGTGACCTGTGAAGGATGCAGAACAGCTTCCAAGAGAGGAGTTTGGAAGAAACTTGAAAAATTCTGTTTGCAAACTACTAGTGAAGGATAGTAAAAACAGCTTTATAAATTCCCCAAATACACCACAAGAAGTGTTTTGGATACATAAAGTCTCTTCATGTTATTAACCAGTACAAGGTACATGAAACATTCATGGAAAATTAATGTTAAATGAATACTACAGTATACTCACAGAATACAAACTGTGAATTCAGAAACACTGTATTCCCAGCAGATACGCAATTTGAAGAATTATGCTCATTCCAGATACAAACAGAGACAATATTGTGTGATGTAGCTGATAAATTAACCAGCAAAGGTCCAGCCTCATGTATCAAATACTCAAAACAAATCTGTAGGACCAGAAATATTTCAGCGTAGCATGAATCTACTAAGAATAGCAAACGTCTTCAAGAAACCCAAAAATTGCTATACAGATTATCCACAGAAACAATAAAAATTCAATTAACAGATTATTTAGACAGTTCTGCTTGCTGCTTACTATACTAAGAGCAGAAGCTGTCCTTCAAGAAAGCAGAACCTTCGTGATCCTTTTCTCTAAAGTTTGAAACACTTGGTACACCACAGCAGAACAGAGGTAATAAGCATTTCAAGTGTGGAAAATAGCAATTCTTCTTTCACCATGGCTCTCTTTTAAGGGTCATGATTCACCAGCATGGCACTTCGGTGGGATTCTCCCTGGTATGAATGACACCACCAAAACCAAAACCAACAAAGATTTTTAAAGGTATTTCATAAGAGTTAAAGCTTTATAACATGAATGGACAGAGAGAGGGAATGGGTATTTCAAAGCTTTCAGTGTGCTTTAAACTAAAAGTGCTAAATTTAATTACCTTAATGAGCCACTGAAAAATCCTACTTCATAAACCAGACTTTATCAAACTAGAGGTTAAGAATCTTAGAAACATTTTAAACCTTTTTTATTAACCCAAATGGTAGGAGAAAAATAGTGACTGTAATAAATTGTTCTTTTAAACAGATAGTAGGTTTTTAAACTGATGTTCTCAAATGAGACCAGGAAAATGAGTAGCTAAATATTAAATATTAATTNTAATATAATATCTCTCCCTACATTCTCCAGCAGAAATGGCAATTCACAGAAGGAACTAGCACAACAGCTAAACCAAAGTCATGTTAAAATGTTAGATCTGCAAGTTAGTGGGTGTTTTTTAGGAAGAGGGTGGATTTAGTGACAGCATAGATGGCAGGAGTTGCATAAACATGAGCAACTCAAGTTGCACTTTACCCCATCATATACATCATATACTTTGGCAGTTCCAAGGTTTACAGACAGTGCAGACTCCCCTACCATGTGAGTTTTTGGCTACTCCTTTCCTTTATCCCCAGGACTTCTAAGCAACCAGTTAGACTCATGATTCCTTACAGGACTTTTTATGCTTATCAGTGGTTCTGTATTTGTGGTCTTATAGGAATCAGATGCTAATTTTACATAAAAAAGAAAACAGTAGATGACTTACCAAAATAATATATTAGAGGGATGATGACAATGTAAATCATAAATTTGGGATGGGAGAGAAAATTGATCTGATACAGTATAAACTAATTATGGTGACCTGGATGCACAGGCACATACAAACATAGATACTTACAACTGTCTGAAAAAACACAAGGTGTAGGATTTCAGCAGACTAAGGAAAAGAAAGCACATGAACATTGCATAAGATGATTAAGTGGATAGCATCAAACATATGGAATATTCTCCTGCTAAAATACACAAAGGATTCTATTGCTATTGAATTTTCACCAGCTGCCAACTTGGCTAATACTGTTATGAGAACACAGGGATAGGACATGCCTCGAGACTATCACCAGGGGGGCTCAGCTTTGCTGACTGCAGTCTTTTATCCACCTCTCCCCAAAACTGTCCCTAATGCACACTCTTCTCCAGCTCCAACTCAGAGCTGCTATTTCTTTCTGGTTGGAACTGTGATGGAGATGCAAGTACTGTATCAGAGGAAGAAGACATGGGGGCCGAGAGAAGGATGGAGAGGAAGAAAAAGAGACAGAGAAGCTGAAGACTCTTTCCTTCTTCCTTCTCATTCCCTTTCTTTTCGGACAAAGTGCACAGTGTTCTCAGTCAGACCTCGATAAAGGGTGCAGCACCCAACAGCCTCCGTAGATCACAGTCTGCCCAGTAGGAGACACTGAGTGCAGAGCAGCGTTGAAAATCTGTTGCCTTTTGAAGAAGTCTTGCTGAGTGCTGAGTTATTTTAAAAAGCTGACCTGAGCTACTAGCAATTTTGAAAACTGGTTTCCTGTGAGTCTGAAATGCTTAATATTATAGCACCAAAGTGCAGCAGCATGACAGGAGCTTGATCCTCAGTGCCTGGTTAACTGAGTTTCTGGTTTTGTGTAGTAAATATCATCAGGTCAATTATGTACCTGTCCTTGCCCATCCTTCCGTTAGTACGATTTGCTCACATAAAATAGAACTTACTGAATCGTCTGTTTTTTGCACAGTATTTTCAATTCCAGATGAAGGAGAGGGTGACCTGCCTGACATGGACACATTGAATAAGACGATCCATTCTAACAAGTTATTGCAACCCCTGTTCGTGTTAAGTTATTTAGGTTTACTTATTCATCATATCACTTACCACAATTTTTTTCTCCACTATATCTTTATTGTAACAATAAGTGTCACCGTTGCAGCAGCAAGAACAACCCAGAGAAAAGATTGCAACTCATTATCATTCATTACTGTAGTGAAGAGAGATTAGAAACATAATGGAAACTGAGAGAAGATGTACCTTTGTGTCACTTACCTTGTACTTCGCTCAGAGCTGGGAACTTCCATGGGCAGTGATAGTGACTCGGTCACTGGCTGCCAGTCAGTGACCTTGAGTGGGTCACTTGACCTTCCAATGACTGCATTGCCCTGGCATAAGCTCAGACAAAAAGTACAATCACATGGAAACGTGATGCTGTATTTGAGGAGATCTTTCCTGTTTTTACATCTATATTTTTGAGCTTATGTAGATAGAGCTGCTTAGTGAGTTATAGTTATTTAATACTTCCCATTATAAGACCTAATTTTCAGATATTGTAACTTGGCCAAATTCTAATAGCCCAAGCAAAAATATTTCATGTTGTGTGACTGCCACTGTGTGACAAAAGAAGTAGTAGTAATATTTAGAATTTTAAGGAATATTTTTAAAGATGAAGAGTTTCTTAAAAAAAAAAAAAAAAAAAGTTCACCGTGTCAAAATACTTATTACGACAATATGACAGACAAGCCCTCTGCTTTGGTAGAGCAATATGGTATTTCTCAGGAACTGCCATCTCAGCTGGGAGCTCATCTTTTGCCACCTTCTGAAAATCTATGTGTTTTTGAACAAATTATTCAGTTTTGTACAACATCTGTTTGTTAATATTCAGAGGAAAATAATTTTGTTCCAGAAACTAAGTTATTTGAAAATTTCCATCAGCATACAGAATGTCCTACTGTCTCATCCATCTGAACAGGCAGGGACCATGGAGGAACCAAGCACACTTGATCCCCTCACAGCTCCTGTGCATGACAGGAGTTCCTAAGTGGTAGCCCTGGTCCAGAGAAAGACTTACTCTTCAGTACCTCTGTCTGCGGTGGCCTTTAGTTTTGCAGTAGTACCTGAACCATGAGGAGAAGAAGAAGCTGGTGAACAAAGACTTTTCCTTTTCTGGGCTTGCCACAGTCACACATTAGCTCACCTTATTGTAAGGAAGAACAACAAGTTCAGACTCCAACAACAAATAGCTTATAAAATTGTTCTAGGAAAGAAACTATGAACATGTCCATGTCATAGTTGAACGGTGCAATGACACCATGTGGAAAGAGGTTTGATTTGGTTTTGTTTTATGCCAAGTTTTTGTGCACTTAGGATATCCACCTCAAGGAAGACTCAAGGTCCGTAGTGATTCCAGGTGTTTTGTCCAATGACTGAAGGACATGCTTTTGCATCATCACCTTGCTACTTCAACAACACCAAGCAGAGTCAGACAGTCTTCACACGCCAAAATTCTGCTTTTTGACTATAATACAGCTTCGTACTCTGAGGCCTAATGCACAGTCATAAATTTCTCTGGCAGCAAACTCGGGTTATAATGCAAGGTACAAACATCCAAGCAGTGTCTACAAGAGCTAGATGAAGTAGAGGTTTATCTGTGGATGCATATAGCTCAAGCTTTCCTCTACCATGTCTACGCTTATTCAGCTACACTGCCAAGATTAGTTCCAACTCCATGGAATAGCTCTGCTCTGCAATATGCCTTGTAGATTCATATATCCTGAAAGAAACAGAGACAAGAAGTCAAGCTTCCAGAGATGAGCAGGAGGAATGACATGTGGCACATCTTTCCTTCTCCTGTCAGTGGCAATAATAAATAATCTGTGATAGTGTCTCACAAACGCATGGGTGTGAAGATAGTGCGGCAAACATACTCCCAAATGGAGTATGTTTCCCGATCATGGAAATCAAAGTTCCAAAGTAATTATACACACAAATCTGCCTTACATTTAGGATTTTCTGAGGGAGAAGAGTTGCAGACTGAGCCTGCTGAAAAGTGAACATCAGCAGGTTTTTCAGAAGCTTTCAGCATGTAAGTGGGTGGTATTTCTTAGAGCACAGCCAGTCAAGTGTTGAGGATGTTGGATCCCACATCTCATTTCAAAAACTCGTATTTGAAAATGATCCAGGACAGTCTGACAAAGTCTTTCTTTAATATGAAAATGACACCTTACTGAAAACTTCCTGTGGGAGAACTCGTCATAAAATACATGCCATAGGACACAAAATACATGCCATAGGAGTGGGTCCCTGAATTCCGTACCTTATTTCCCAGGCAAAAGATGCTACGTAACCTCATCCACAGATTTACCAAGGTCTATCATACTATTTATTACATTTCATAGTTCAAGTTCAGACTGCTTGGTTTTGGACTTTTTTCCCCCTACTTAACATATTAGATGGTTGTTCTAAAATTTAATTGATGAATCAAAGTCTTTGAATTATCATGCTCGTCCATGGACAGCATGTGTGTAACATGCCATGGGAAAATCCATCTGGGGTCTGTCAACACTGCATGAACATGGGATTCCCAGCATCTAAAGTGACATGAGATTTATCCATCATCTGTACTCCCCTTTTCATTCTGCCTTATGAAAACAGCTATTTTATTATGCCAATTGCTCCTTATCCTTCCCCTGTGCAGAACAAGTGTGAGCTTCAAAATTCAGTAATTCTAGAGTCATCTGTTCCTCAGTTTGGTTTGGGAGCAGAGATCACCAGCTTGCTTCCTCTTAAGCATAGCACAGATGTAGTGAACTGTCTTCAGTCTGGTGAACAGTCACCAATGGAGGTGGAAAAATGATGAATTGTCACATTTAAAGAGCTGATGCCTTTTGTGAAACCCACTCTTCAGTGTGCAGATGTAGGCAGCAACTCCAAATACATTAGGCAATTAAACAAGTTAATAGAAATTACTAATAAAAGGTAATAAGTTTAATTTTAAAATGTTTTTCAGATCATAAGTAGTTCCTAGTGATTTCTGGGTTTGGAGGTTTTTTTAGGTAGTGTTTATTAGAGAAAAAATACTGCTATTATTGCCTTTTTCAAAATAAACAACTGCAGCTGCTAATTCAAGCTCTAATTAAATGCACAATCCTGAACTTGATATTTGCTTGTGTTTCATGTCATTTCTCAACTCAGACTTCAACACAGACTCAAAGCTGACACCTCTGGATCTTTCACAGAATGTTCTTCTCTCCATACAGACTTCTCTGTCACCAGAAATGTGGCTCAGATATTTGTGTGTGTATGTCTGCGGGTAATGGACAGAAATTTAACAAGCTTTTATTATCCACTATTAGTATCAGCCTGGATCTTTTGGTTAGCTGGGAGTTAATTGCCAAAAGGTTTTATGGTATATCTAATTGGGTCAGTCATCCTTCTATGCCATGAACCCTACCAGACTGCCAGTGTGCCCTGAACTCAAACAGAGGGTAAGAGCCCATCAGTTATTTAGTATGTGCTAGAAGCATGCATTTTCTTTTCACTCCATGTGAAAATAGTTAACCACAAGGAAAGAGTCCCACCCCTCCACTTTGCAAAATGGTGAAATTAAGTTTTCCGTACAGCTACCAGGGGACTGCAGTAAATTACCCTGGTAACAGAGTTTACATTGATTCTGAAAAAAGCACTTGTCCATATGTAACAACGATAACCTTTTAGAAGGTTTGGAAAACAAATCTGACACCCCATTAAAAGGCAAATGATTTTTTCTCCACACAAGAAAAAGAAACTTTTAAGACATAGAAGGCTATTAATAAATAATGGGGCTTTTTTATAGGAAAGGCTGACATGAAAGCTTAAGCTATAAACTGTATCAGAGGCAGTATTTTGACTTGTGTGGTTTATTTGTCAAAGCAGTGAGATGGGATCTCATTTTTATTAGCTGCACAAAAGATATTTTATTGAATGTCACATTGTAATTTGATTTTAAAAGGAATAGAAAAAAATTACATTTTCTCGGATACGTAATACTGCAAAAACATGATAGCCATACTAACCACTAACCACAACGAGTAGCAATATAAGCCCAACAAAATATACACTAGTACCTTACCAATGCAAATGTGTATTTTGAGATTCCATGTACCAGAATATTTTTCCTGAATCTGGTTTCATTTACTACTGTCAGAATAATATATAAAAAATATATGCATGTTATTAAATTATGTATGTAAACAACTAACATAAGAGTTAGATTTGAGAAGGACAGCTTTTAATATTTTAAAATTTGTCTTCAAGCTCATTTACATAGTTCATTTCTTTACAAGAAAAAGATCATAGCTGAATGCAACAGAGAACAGTGTTTATTACCTAGATATGATGGGGAAGAGAATAAAGACCCCCAGCAGAAAGTAAAGAAGTCTGAGTAAATTATATTCTTTTTCACTTTGTCTTTGACTCCCTGAAAGTTGTTTAAGCCTCCTTTGGTCCACCTCCATGTCCATATTTGTAAGCCCTACTGCCAAAGGTAGCAAGAAGGCTCAGTGCCTAAAGAAAGAAACATACATCTTCCAGCACTTTTTCTGGTGCCAGTTTTGTCACAAGAGACAAAGGCATCATCCTTGGGTGGGCATCCTGGGCTTGGCCCCAGGATGAGAGCATTGCTGTGGAGTGCTCAGCCCCTCCTGCTCTCCTCCAAAGGCACTTCATCACACCATTCAGCCCTCTCAGACCCTAATGGTGAGCCCATACCCAATAAGAGCCAGCCAAATGCACTTTTGTAACTCACAGGAAACATCCACTGCCACTTTAACTGATCAATATATTACAGATCCCAAAAAACCTCCACACTATTCAAACCAAGGTCTGAGTGATATAGAAACATCTTTTAATTCTTAGTATTTGCATTAAACCAAAGCCACTGAATTTTTATATTTAGTTGACCTAGAGCCTCACTTTTTGTCAACCACCTGACACATCCAGAAAGCAGTTTACCAACTACTCAATTTCTACAAGTAAAATAGAGGGAAAACAAAAGGAGAAACATTAGTAGGTGAACCAAAATCACATTTAAAATCATAAGCAGAAAAATGTTCTACAGTCTCACTGCTACTCCACCAGTTTAAATCCTGCTTATCCCACTGAAGCTGTCACTGTCCCCTGGACCATTAGCAATCATATATATCTTGCAAGACTCTCAAACTCCTCAGCTGGAAGGAGATTACAAGTTATCAGCTCCTCCTTCAGAATTCAGTAACTGATAGCACCTACCCTTGCATAATCTTATTTAGATAGAATCAGTTCTGGCAGAAACTCAACACAGTAAACACTTCACAAACATTTGTCAATCCATGGTCGTCACCAGGCATAGTTTAAAATCTAATATAAATCCCAGAGGGAAGCCTGCAAGAACCATACATACTAATCCATCCCAAAAGGTGGGATTCCAAAACAGCAAAGGAAAATTCAGGGCCAACAGCCTGCAACAGCTCTTGCATTCCTAAAATATTTGCGGTTAAAATCAGTAATTGTCACTTTTGGCGTCACAGTGTTTATTTTTTGAGCACTGACTAAAGTGGTAGGATGCAGAATGCACAAATGTATCTACAGCTGTTAGAGGCTGTCTGCTGTAAAGTCCACACAAGGATGTTGAAACATGCTGGAGTGTCTTTCAAGGCATAGAATTTAAGACTCCAGTGCCAATTTATTCCCTCTCACTTTTAAAATGAAAATTTTGTTCAAGAGTTGGAATGAAGATTGCTTTCCTAAGCTCCATAATTTGGTAATTGGGGTATTTTTCTCAGAAGTAAAGGTTCCTATGGGCAAAAGAAGAAGATCATCAAATTTTGTTGGTTCTCACTATTTCAAAATCAGATCCCTACCATTTCCTCTTCCACTTGTTTTTTTAAAGAGAGCACTAGCTACCACTACGTTGTGTTAAAAGCTCCCTACAAGACACAACCTTACAAGAGGTAAGGTTGCTATCGAACAGCTCAAGTTTTTCCTGAGACAGGAAAACAATACTTTCTGGCAACTGCTTAGGGTGAAGCAGAAGTATGATAGTAACTGATGAGCCTGACAAGATCAAGTCAGGTCTGAAAACATAGAAAAGCATGATTCTGGGCTCTGGGGACCTCTCCATTCAAACAAGGAAGTTCCTAGAAGTTCTGTCTGGTTCTGGAGTTAGGCAGGAGTATCTGAAAGCATTTTTGAAAAATTCCTATGTTAAGCCTGAATGACCTAACCAAGCATTAAAGTCTTTATTAAGACCTTAGGAACTTCTGGAGGTGAAATCCGAAGGTGTGAACAGAAATTCAGTACAGCAAAATATGCAGATGCCTTCATAAAAGATAAGAGAGATTTAGAACATGAACTCCAACAGCAGCCTCCCAAATCCTCAATGATCCTAAGAAAAGGCCTGACTCCAGAGGTCCTACAGTACACCTGTAGTTTTGCTGTTGATTCTACAAAATGTAGGAAAATATCCAAACAGGAAAATCCTCTGTGTGTTTGGGGTTTTTTTTAATGTATCCAAAGGTAAGCTGTTGGGCCTCACACACTATTTTGGGATTTTTTAAGGAAGAAAATAACAGGTATTGTCAAAGTCAAATGACAGTACCACAGTCCCTCTCACTTGCCTTACCAAGGCATCTCTCAAATCTGTCTTTGGCCCCCCACAAGGGTCTTGCAGGCTAACTCTCAAGAAAATTTGGAAAATTCTTAAGAAATCCCCATTTGTGACCATTAATGGTTTTTATGTTGGGAGAGTTCAGTCCCTACATTGCACATGTATAATAGCAAAAATGATTGGAATAAACCACATGACCCCTTGTGTTTCCTCAATAGTTTAATTGGAATACCAAATACTCCTATGGCTACCACATGTCTGACTTTTCCCAGCCAGTTACCTTGGGCAGATGAGAGGTGCTCATCCCTGTCAGAGACAACACATTTATTCTGCAGACAGACTCCCAATGAGAGGGATGCAGGTTACTGCAGGGCAGCACAACAGCCCCCCCCCACACACCCCTCTAAATTACTACCTTGCTTTTGGGAACAAAGGCCTTCTGAGAGGTCAGCTGGGTGCCTCCCCATAGCCTCACCTTCTTACTGCTTTTTGCTACTCAACTGGCAGGGAAACTGTACCCCTGCCAATCTTATTAGCATCTGCTTCATCTGATCATTAGCATACTTCATTTGCCAATTAGCATATCCTAATTATTACTGGGCACTTGGCAGTGGCCATAGCAAACTGTGCCAGGAAGAAAGCAAATGTGTCCACTCTCCTCACTGACTGCACTGGAGTCTCCGATGTTGCTCCCTGCCTCTGCCTCACCTCTCCTACCAGCCAGTTCAGGACAGCACACATTTCATGGCTGCTTTGCTAAATGACTCTCTGAAAGCACCTGCTAATTCATCTCTGAATGAGTTTTACATGCTCAGATTCCAGCTACAAGCTCGGGCCATACATTCTTGTCTCTGGCATTGAACCTAGAGACTAGGCTGCTCTTTCTGTCATCTTTTCAAGTCCTACAATCAGCACAAGAATGGTCCTTAGGAAATATCCAAGCATTTCAAAGTTTGGCCTATATCAGTAATTTCTTCAGTTTCCCTGTAGAATATCGATGAAAAACATTCCTCTTACAACATTATAGTAGGGGATCTGGCCACATTCAAAGCACTTTGATATCCTTTTAGGGATAGCACCATAAAAATATAGTGTAACTAATAGTGTCTGAGGATTTTTGTTTATTAATTATAAGACTTAAATGAATTTCAGATTTTTAAATTCTGCAGATGGGGACTAGCACGTCAATATCCAGATACTTATTAGATTTACAAGAACATTGACTTTAAGGTTATTCAAACCAGATTTCTTCTATTAATATTACACTGTTGTGCCAATCTCACAGCGGTTGGTATGTTATGAAGAAAACATCAGAGGGGTGTGGTAGTTGTCTGCAAAAGTTCAGAACAACACCATGGCTACAAACATGATATTGCTCATCTTGGTCTAATATTCTCAACCTTTTCCTGACCCAGGATTCATAACCAACAAAAGGAAAATATGAGGAAGGCTCTTAGAGGGTTTTTTTTCACCTAAGCTCAAGATGTCTGCCATACGGACCTCTGTGCCTGGGATAGGTGTCACCAGCTCCCTTTAAGGTCAGCAAAAGGTACTTCTATTGTGTAGCTCATTTGAACAGGTTGTCATCTTGAGGGTGAGACAAATTGTTCTCAGAAGAGCTGGCCAGCTCAGATGCAAACACCCAGTTCAGATAGCTGAATCCTGCCTCCACTCTGTTCCTGATAAGCTCCATTAAATTACACAGCTGGTGCAGAGGAAGAGGAAGAGGAGAAAAGTAGCTATTTCTGCAAATATTAAGTATAAGGTCCAGCAGGAAAGGGTTACCATCATCAGGGTGTCACACATGGCTGTCCACCCACTTCCTCACCCACCAGAATCACCCTTGGTACATCAGCTCAGGAAGGAGGCTTTGGAGACTGTCAGCAGCCATGCTGCTGGGCCGGGCACGGGCACCAAATTACCACCAAGGCTTCCCAGAGGCGCAGGGAGCAGGACGGCTCAGGGTTCTTGGCACTGAAGCAGCATGTCCTCTCTCCCTTCATGCAGGCACTGTTACCTTCTCTTGCCGGCAGCTATAAAAATCTCTTCTGTTATTAATTACCTTCAAACTTTTTGAAGTAAGAACAGCTTTATCACGTTATCCCGGACACTGAAATTCACACTATCAGAATTATGTTATTTATTATTCCTTTGCCTCGTTAAGAACTTAAAAGTTTTATTTTTACTAATTGCCAGAGATTTGGAGGCAATTTACTTGGTTTTCTGTAAGTTAACTTTCATTAAGCTGGAGTGTATCACTTTCAGAAATGCAGTAGTGATCTTCTGTCATGTGAGCACTATTAAAAATTCCCCCTTTTGATGTGCAACCCCTTTAAATCTCTCTATATATGTGAAAGCCGTCTGGCTCTAAGGCAGGGGTTCTTATTTGGTTTTTTTACAACCTAGCAGAGAATAAAACTAATAAGTATTTCTCATTCTTTAAAGATTGATTTATTATCAGTTCCAAAAACATGCTTTTTCGTTTGGAAAGTCATTTGCTCAGTTATGATTGGATATAAACAGCTGCTAAGGGTCAGCACAGGCCTTGGTGCTTGTTATTGCTTGCACTCCTTATGATTTTAGCTCAGCATAACTAGCAGTGGTGTCCTGGGATTCCAGAGTCTGTACTGATTACCAACAAAAGCCTCTTTAAGATCAGCAGAAGCAGTCTAGGGACTAATGGTGCCAAGGCAGTCTGAGGCACTGGAGCAATGCCGCAGGTCATAAAATGAGCAATGACAATTGCCCTGTCCTTGCTGATTTTATCAGCCTGAGAGTTTTTTAGTATCACACGGAAGACAAAAGGAATCTTTAGTCTTGAATAATATTATCAGCAAACATGGCTTGTTTGGGGCTTTTTTTTGATTTTTGTTTTCTGTTTGGTTTTGCTGCTGATTGCTTATTGTGTTCAAAAAGGCAGGTGGATGTCTTAGTTATGATATATATATATATATAATGGCTTTACACCAGAGGCAGCTGCTTTCACTAGCTGCTTACTTGCACTACTTTCTTAATATGCTTATTTTGGAGAAAGGAACAAAGAAAAATGGGAAGTTTTACTATTATAAGTGTGTTTATATGTGTTGTAAAGTGTATATTATTCTTACGTATGAATAGCTAAGCTGTATGTCAAATTCACCTCATCAGTAGAGTTTTCATCTTGGCTTAGGCTAAAATGAAAATGATCTGTGACTGGCTCATCTCTCACTCCAAATGAACATTTCAGAGAACCATTATATGAATGGCACTCTGTGCAAAATGCACAGGGATCAAGTTGAAGAAGTGTTCACGCTTCTTGAGCTGTGATCATCTGAATGAGGAAGATTTCAAAGCGTCATGGAATTCCCTGGAAGTTATACCAGAGATGAATTTGGCCTTTAGAATGAGGTTTTATACATCTCATTCATACACAGCAAAATGTTTCATCACAAGTGGAGACACTTTTTAAGAGAGTCTTAAAATTAATCCCAAATGAGGAAGCCTCTCTCTGAATGAGTGAAACTTGGCAGGTTTACAAATTCAAACTGAGATGCATTAACAGATCTTGTGTAGAGAAATTTGTATAATATCTTCCCACATGATACCTGGTTAAAATCAGGTCTAGAAATAATATTTCTACTGAATTAAATACATAATAGAAATAAAACATATCAACAAGCAGTTCAGGTTTGCTGTGTTTTGAAGTACTGGCTATTCCCACTTCCTGGAAGAGCCATATATTTCAAGTACACTCAACTTCAGTTGCTCTCAGGCCTGGATTTGCTAAGGTGCTTGGGCACCACATTCACTTGGTATTCATTGAGCTCCTAAATAACTTGCCCATTTTTTAATTAAAAATAAATAAACTGGAAAAAAAAAGTCTTGAAATTCATTTCAAGGAATCAAAACAGGGATTATTTTTCTGCATGTGAAAATCTCATTCGAAGCACAGAGAGCTTGGGGTGACCAAAAAATGGTCTGGAACTGTAAGCTTGTAATTGCTTTGCAGATCATTTATATTTTTATGCATAATTTTAATGATATCTGGCACAAATCATCACTAATGACAATCCAGAGTTCAAATAGGAAGAGCACAAATTCTATGGCATAATTCATTTCTGGCACCAGGGGAAACTTAAATCAAGATTCAGACAATTATGTAAGCAGAGTGGAGACAGTTTGTCACACATCACTTCTGTCTTGGAATTGCCTGTGTGCTCTCTCAGCTACCTCTGTTGTTCATCTCTAGGTATTCATGCAAGGTGTCTAATAGGATGTTACTGAAGGGTCTCATTGTAAGTGATGCAGAAGACAGAAACATTTAGCACATTATTAAGTGGGGAAACACAGGCAGGGTCAAAAAGCAGTAGAAGTAAAATGGCAAAAAAATGGAAAAGTAAACATGTTATCAAAGGAAAGCTCAGATAAAAAGACATTTTCCACTACATACGTATCCCTATAAGAAAGCAGAATATATGTTTTGTAGCAAAATGCCCAATTGTGTGCAAAATACTCTTCATAGAAGACTGAATAATATTAAAGATTCCCTTCAAAATTCTCGTGTTTTGGTCAACACACAGGTGCACCCCCTTTCACATTCACTAAACACTTATGAAAGAATTTTGAGGAGAGAGCTCTCTGATCAAAGAAGACCAGAGGAAATAATGGACAGAGGCAGTTTGAATATTTGAGTTAGGTGCCAAGCTTATGAGGTTCCCACCTTTCCTATCTCCAGTGGCCTTCCCATCTTTTCAATGTTCAGTCCAGCATGCATCAATACCCAGTTTTTCATTTTGTAGGCAGGCAGTGGGTTCCATTAATTAAATTTCTGAATTTCCACATGTATCTATTCCTTTCTTAGTCATCTTTAAGAACCAAATGTACACCAATTACTCAACCCAAAGAACAAATGTTTCTTGCAGGATCAGACAGAGGGAAAGGCACAGCCCAGAGCAGGCAGTTACTTTTCTCCTTCAGCACACTTATGGCCAGTTCTCACCCTGCTCTTTCCTGTCTGTACCAGCTCTGAGATGGACACCATATAAAACACTCTTCACTGAAGAAATCTTTGCTGGACAGTTCCCCAACGATATATCTGGAGTCCCTGAGGGATGATCAGTCAATTATCTGTGGCAACTTTTGAGGTTCACTGTAATTCAGACAGAATCCTTTAAACAATCATATGAAGCACAACTGTGCTTCATGGAGACTCTGTAAGACAGTGCAGCTCATATTTCCAAAACCCTCTGAAAGATTAGCCACAATAATAACCAAGGAAAACTTGAGAACCCTTGAGTTCTATTTGTTGCTCAAGATTTTAACTCAGGGCTAAACCACATACATGCTCAATTGACTCTGTGATACCACTCTTGTGTCACTCTGTGGGGAATAAATTGGCTAATGTCAAATTATTAAGTGCCAGTAAGTGTTCAGACTTGTTATATAGAAAACCCACTTGCATTATCTATGTTGGGGGGGTGGGGATTTTTAAATGGGAAATATCCTGCCCATTTCTTTTTTGATCAAAAATAGGCTGATGTAGATGTGTAAGGAAGAGCCCGTGCACACCTCAGTTTGGCTTTGATGTGGAGTGAGAATGACTCACAGAGATTCCCAGTCTAAGACATATACCTAGGCACTTGCATAACTTTTCCCACTTCACAATCAGTCCACTTACCAACATGAGTAAAGTTGTGCAGCTACCCCAATATGCCTTCTGCATATTTTTATGCAATTGCATTTCTTTCCTTTAAAAACCCACAAATTTGAACACAAGATGTAGCTTGATTATTTGCAGGAGGAGTATAAGATGAACATAAAAGTATCTGTTTTACCTAGAACTACCTAATAATCCAGAATCTTCAATCTATTTCCAAAGTTACTCAGGCCACCTTTATTTTTCTTGACACTTTTTCAAATCCAGAAACCAAAAGGACATAGTTTCAAATGTGGTTTGTTTTATAATGCTCCTCTTTTTAACTTGCAGTGCTACTTTAAAATTGTGTCCAAATATGGCAACATGCTGGCCTAATTTTGTGAAGACAATGATAAATAATGAATACTGGTGAAAGAGAAGTAGAATACAAGCTGTTTCAGTAATAGCTAGTATTTTCAATTTTTTTTATTTTTCTAGGAAACAGAAAGCTAGGAATACCATGAAAGTTTTTTAGCCTTGGAAACACTTCTGTAAGAAAAAAAGGAGTGAATTATTGGTTTCATTCAGTTGTGCAAGTTCTAAAGAATAATGTTTATAAATTCTACCCCATCAAACAGGTCATACTGCCAACATCAAGAAAAGAAATGTGTTTGAGAAGCAAAAGGGAATCATACCAGGAAAAATATTATGTGCCTAGTGTAGTTATGTAAAAGTAATAGAGGATCTTGGAGGATGAATCCCCAAGAAACATCAATTAATTAATTGAAGAATGTGGCAAAAAGATTCAAACGTGCAAAAATAGATGGCATCTTATCTCTAGTATTGAATGGGTAGGATTCTTTATATAATTCTGTTTTTTCTAGCTGGACTCTTACACTGCATCAGCTAACATAACACAATATAAATACCTACAACAATTAGACTGTGATCAATTAGAAATTAAGAAGCAAAGCTCCCACTTCATATCAGTTAAAATACTCATCCTGTAGTGCCCTGAGAAAAAAATATTGGTAAAAAGGCAAAAGGTGCACTGGTTGCACAGTTGTAAAATCTCAGTGGCTGCAGCAAAAAGCTGTCAGTTTCTTGCTTGTATATACCAATTTGTGATTCCTAACAGAGGAACAGAAGTAATGGAAAGATTCTATATCGAGTACTACGTAAAAATGACAGGATGTTCCTGTTGCTGTATAGGCAGCAGTTGCTGTGTACAGACATGGTTCTTACTAAACATATCTGCCTACTTTTACAGAACAAAGGTGTGTAACGAAAGTACTCATGTGGGTCATAGTCCTGACACATGGCCCACGTGTCCTGGGTGAGGAAAATCTCTCACACCATGCTGTTTGATGTCTGCTTCCTAGAAAGTTTAATCCTACAAGTGGGACCTTATATTGAACATGTGTAATCTTGAAATTGGAGTTCTCATGAGATTCGAGGCCTAATTTGATAGTCAAAAGACATTTTTGAAGTATCTCTGCTTTGCCTAATGCAGATGTAGAAGAGGGATAAATGGGACACTGCAGGAGTTTGTGGCTGCTGTTGGGCAGTTGAACTGGGTAATGAGAGGAAAGAGAGCAAATATAAGCATGGAGCACAGCAGGCTGGTGTCTGTGAGGATATTTGGTAAAGACACAATGCAGCACCTGAATCTGTAACCCTAGACTCTTTTGTCTGAACTCAGATATTACTGACACTTTGGGGAAATTAGCAAGGAGCACTGGCAGACTTTTAAATCATGTCAAACAATTTCTCCTGATGCCTGTTTTAAAATAAAGTCTTATCTAAAAAGCATGTGACACGTACTTCAGCTAGACAAGATGATCTCTGCAGTTTGCAGCATGACTGAGTGATTCAATTTAGGTCACAAGTTAATCTTCAAGTGATAAAATAGGACAGAAGCCCTAATAGTTATGTCCAGTTTCTCAATAAAACAATAATCAATGGAATAATAATAGAGTGATGCCTGAGCAACTGGATTACTGCTTCAAGTATATGTAAAGAGTGTTACACAGAAGGACTCTGGAGCACAGGAGTTACCCAATCTGAGAGAAAGAGCAGAGTGAAGTGCAGCGTCAGGCAAAGGCTATGGGAAGGACACCATGGATCCTAACACTCCTTCCACTGTGTAACTGTACACGGACATTCCACATCCTCTCCCACTCTCTATCCATCCTGACTGCTTACACAGTGAATTCTGTAGTACAGGAATGTAGAGTCTTTTCAACCTCCTCATAACAAGGTCCTCCAAACAGAAATTTGCCAATGATGAATGCCCTTAACATTTCTGTTATCAGCTGGGTGCTAAATATTCATAAAACCATATGTGAACATTCTGCTGGTTTTCCCTTTATTTGATGGTCTTATCTACTGGTCCAACACACAGACTAAGAAAATAACTGGCACCCAATTTGGAGCTACTTTTATTTTAAATAAACATATTCCTTGACTAATAACCTGGTCACCATGCAGTGTGCTACTGGATTCAGATTTGGCCCCAACCCACTGTAGACCAAGTAATCTCAGGCATGTGAGTCATTAGAAGAATCCCTCTGAATGTCACACATATAATTGCAGCAAAAAGACTACCTCTGTTTACCTCTCCTGGAATGGCTGTAGTGTAGACAAGCAGGCTCTGTTGACATTTCTCAAAACCAATTATTCATCTGTTAACAATTCACCTATTCTGTCCCTCCTGCCTCCTTTTTAAGGTCATGCTTTTCATGTAGATATTTAAAAGCTTCACTATGCAACCTATACAAAGCGCTTAATATTGTAAAACAGATTAAATAAAATATAGCAACTAAACACAGGATAAAAAGAGGATTAGAATAAACATTTCCATTGAAGAAAATGCCTCTTTAACTCCTTTTGAATATTGGTGTATAAAACCTTGTCTGTAATCAATACTTACTTTAGCCTTCACCTTGGCCACAAAAAGAAGTCTTTCTTTATCTGTTAGTGCATCTTTAATTTGGAGAAAAGTCATGTTTGCAGGATGTTTCTTCAAGGATGTTATGAAGTGTAAACTTAAAGTTCAATATTTTTATGAATGTTTTGAAAAAGTTGGGGAATTTTAATCAAATATATTAGAGATATTTTCTGTTAGGTCAGCTACTTCATCTGTGCTGCCAAAAAAGAAAAGACGTTCCTTCCAATGCAATCCCTAGTGTTTTGCTTGGCTGTGCTTCAAATTACTCAAGCCAGAAATATTTTTATACAATTTTACATTATTTATATCTTAGGAAAAGCTGGACTTGCCTCTGATAAGGAGAAAAGTCCCAAAGATGACATAGGTGTCATGATAAAGACTATGCTGAACCTCACAGAAATATGTGACCTTATGCAGAATACAGATCAGATATCTCTTTCTTGCTACCTGAATTTCATTATAAAGGCAGAACAGACCCAGATTGGAGCTGGCATCAGAATGGGACAGACTGTAACAGTTTTACTCACGCCAAGAAGTACCTTACTCCACAGGGGTGTTCCTTGACTAGAGTGAGCCAATTTAGTATGAGTCTGGATTTAGTGTGAATGAAGGTACTGTAAATTTCGCTAAAAGTGAAAGCACTTTTGCATTGTTATAATACAATTCTAACTTTGATTTGAACTCATAGATTAAGTGTCCACATGAGTGAGATGGTGTACTAGCATGTCTTGCACCATCACCCATAAAGAGAATGAGAGGTTGCTAAACTCAACTGCAATTGCTTGAGCTCCTGTGAAACCAATCCCACACAAGACCACCTGTTGGAATACAGCAGTAGGTAACATAGTAACTAGAATGGAAAAAAAACAGAATTGGCAACAAACTTATAACACAAACTATTTGCAACCCAACTTAAAATCAGGACCATTAGGTGTAAAACTCAATGATAGAAGATGAGCCCTGAAAAAAAAAAAAAAAAAGGTATATATGTGTATGTGTGTGTGTATCTATCTCAGTGACAGTAAAGTAACAAATTTAGGTATAAGCAAGGTGATGTCACTACCACCCAAACACAGTGGATCTTAGAATTAAAATTAAATTATGTTTGAGGAGAAATTCTAAAATACTTGGTTAAGTTCTGGTGGGTTTGTTTTCCATTTGCAGTGTTCACCAAAAAAAAAGAGTAAAGAAACTAAAAGCTGACCATTCATTTGGTGTTTCTGGTTGAGAATAGAAGGAGGGAGAACTTATTCTCATGAGGTTTCCAGCAGATTTCATGTCAAAGAGGTTAGAATAGTTGGAATAAACTCCACATAAGCATCTGGGTCCAGATTCATGGGATATTCCAGCTGCTTTGGAGCAATTCAGTGACACAAAGCAGCAGTAAAACCCACTTTACTGGCCATTTAAGTCAAGTTTATGGCTGCTTTGCATTCCCAGAGCAGCTCAAACCAGCCAATACCAGTGAAACTTACTCTGAATTTCTGGGCTTTGAGCTGAGCTTCCACCTAACTCCAAAATCCTCTAATGTGTCCGTTTCTACTAGACATAACATCCTAACTCAGCTTGTGTGTGCTCACCACCGCCTTTGTTTACAGCATGATTGCAATGATCTGATTAGGAACTAAAAGTACTTTCAGTCAGTTAAAACTCCTTGAAGTTCCAAAAAACATGACTTTCAATGAGTTCAAGTAATTGTTAAAGAAATGTAGCATTTTCTTTCTAATTAATTTATTTCTCAGGATGCACACTGTAATTTCAGTCCCTGCAATACGGTATAGCTCTCGCTAGTAGCAAACTATCAGATTTGCACTGAGTTTCCCAGACCTCAAGACTGAAGCTTGCCAGGCTTGCCCTGTCTGGGCTTTTCTTGGCCAGCTGGCAACTTTGCTTCTCTTGATTTGTCTTTGACATCAAGATTTCTAATGTAACAGGTACCCCGGCTGATTTGTTTTACTTTTGTTTATCCTTATATGGTATACCACTATGATTTCACAACTCTAACATATATTAATGATGTAGTGTAGAGAAATCCAGGCCCAGTGTGACAGCAGAGAAGTGGAGAGACAGGACGCAGCCTAGAAGAATACCTCCATGGGATGATAAGAAATGTGTACACAGGCTTGGTACTCAAGACCCACAGCTGTAAGCAACTAACCTACAGTCAGTTAAAGAAAAGCGCACCTGGGACTGGACAAAACTGGGTTTAGGTACAACTGAGAATAAAGATATAACATCTAGCCTACAAAAAGGGCACATATCCAGCAAATTTGGACATAACTTAAAGCTGCAGACCCATGAGGAAAGAGCAAATATGTAATTATATGTTAGCAAGCATGCAGAAAATCCTTCACTGAGGAAGAGGAAACCATCAAGATGAACATCCTATTTCTTTGAGCAAATGACTAGAAGCTGACAAGTCTGCATTGCACCCCCAACATGCTTAAGAGCAAAATGAAACCACCAGCCTTGGGAGCAAGAGGAGCTGGAAAATGCTGAGCATAATAACAGAAAAAGGGGTGGAAACTAAGCATGCGTATAACAATTTTAGCCACATTGTTATTATTAATGAGACTTTCTGTATTAAAATATTCTTTTCTGAAAATAAATTTGCACAAATGATTCTTGGATTATACTGAAAATATTTTAGACCTGACAACAATAAATTCTTGGCTATGTGTATAAAGTGTGTTTCTTTGCTCACTAATATTGTGTGCATAACAACACACAAAACAAGTAATAGTGATCACCCACCACCTCCCAGGATTTTTCAGAAATACATTATTGAATGTTCCTGAAGACATTGCATATTATAATCATGAGTACCATGAGTACCATTAACCGAATGTAGTAGGAGGGCTAAATGAAAAATAGTGAGGAAATTAATAACCCTGTACTTAGAACAGGGTTTGTATTTTATAAGATAAATAAGGCTTGGATCTCCATAACACCAGTGAAGAGTAGAAAAGTCATGAAGGACCATTCAGTCATTCATTAAGTGAAGCAGAAGTCCCTGGAACTGTAGCATTATGGTGTTGGCTGAAGAAGCTAAATTAACATTACACCAGGAGCCATATATTTCCTGGTTTTTCAGCGCTTCATTTAGCAACCTTAATATTCTTTTAACCACAGGTATTTAGTGCAATGTATATACAATATCTGTTTTCTCATTAGATTTTTTTTTTCCTTTTTTGCCTGTCCCTTAATAGGGATGGATGGAGCAATTAAAACACAGCTCCACTTCAGAGCATACTGAAAAACCCAGGAGGAGCTTCTGCCTCTCGGAGTGCCAGAGGGCATAGCTGGCAGCAGCTGTGCCATTTCTTCCAAAAGTGTTATATATATATTTATGTATATACTTTTCTGCAGCTAATTATTTCAGATGGACACTCAAAAGGAAGCAGAAGCTATGACCTGATTTATTCTAAAATGCCTTTAGTGTTTATTAGTACATTACATTACAGCCAAAACAGATTTTACAAAGGAAGGTGAAAGTAAAAGGGGACAGATTTCTTAATCTCCACAACCTCAGAATATCTGTAAGGAAACACCCCATTATCTTGCCATTATTATCTCTGCATACAAGTTTTGTCTAACAATATATTCCCATCTCTGAGCCAATTTTCACTAATTTTTTTCCTCTCTTTTCTCTCATTGCCTTTTTTAAAGTGATTATAAATATGCAAGAAGTTGATTTCAGTCCTCATTTTCATCTTGAATAATTTCGAATTCAATACTGAAAATTTTGCCTATTTGCAATATAAATATACATTGCAGAGAAATAAGTGTATACCATATATTATCAAAAAAAGTATACACCATATTTTCAATTATGTACTAATTTGATTTAGTACATTCAAATTCATTCTGGTTTTCATTGGAAAGTTTGCTTTCTCCAAATCCCAAATAAGAAATCTTGGACTGATCTATGGATTAATTTGCCCTGTGTTTCAACTTAACATATTTCTTAGGCAATGAGAATGAGCAATGACACCTTGTGGAAACCTCATCAACCCAAAAATCCCAATTAGAAGAGCATAGGAATGTGAGCTACACCAAAAAGCAGCTCCTCTGCTTCTATGGGGTATCTTAGGCAGACACAGGTTCATGTTCAGCTAATCTGAAATACATCAACTTGCATCTCTTAGGTGAATAAAATGTTTTCATTTGAGCTATTCTACTTCCCCAACTAAATATCATAATATGTCACTACCTACTTATAGCATACTGAACAATTCCAAACTTTTATTAAAAATTATATTTTGATATAAAAAAAGTTTGTTCACAATGTTACAATGAAAATTCACAGTCAGTTCTATATTTGATCTATAACCAATGTCACAGCAGACTTCAATCTATATCAAAAGATAACTGAAAGGGCTTATGTATTTTCCATAGATTTGCTATAATTTTGTTTATTAATAATTAAAATGAAGGAGATTCTTCCCTTCTACTTCCCTTATCGACTTCACTGCTTATCCATTTATTACATTTTGCCATACTAAAACACCAAGTTTTCTGTGGAGGGATGTGTGGTTTTAGGTTGTTGGAGAAATGGGGAGAATTAATTTTTTTTACAGTATTTAATCCTCTGCAACCAAGATTCTTGAGTGTCTCCATAGTCTTTGCTCCTCTAGTTGCATGGTTCCAAGAACAATGATAATGAAAGAAAGAAAGAAAATACACAACCAGTGGTACTTACTTATTTTAAGATGCTTCTTTTTCTACATCACAATAAAAACCAACCATGAGCCTCATGAGTATAACACAGAAGACAGTATTTTAGTGCATTTTATGCTCTATTATCTTACTTAGTGATACATCAGATTTTAAAATTAATGTAACAATACCATTTACTTAAATAAACCATGCCACAAATACAGGGAAAAGCCATTGAGAAGGATTAGCAGGAAGACAGCTTTTAGGATGTCTTTGTTAGCACAGTATATTACATTTAAAAATACACAAAGTTAAGAACATCACGTTTGCTTTTTTATTGTTAGCTGTCTGATAGGCTATTTATTTCAGAAAATGGTGATTGAATGCTGGCTGCCAGGTAATAAGCTTTCTCTAGTCTGTTATAGGAATTAAATTATCAGCAATCAGTAGTGTTCCTGGTAGCCATGTATTATATGTACAACACACTAGCTGTCCTTTAAATCAAGATGTATTTTTTAATCAGAGGTATCTTTTTTCCATAAAGAATTCAAAGTTGGTGCAAGTCCAAACCAAGTTAGAAAAAAAGAAAAAGGCCAACTCATTCATGACTTAGTGTGACTGATGCTGTCACAGTTATTTTTATTTTTAGTCAAGCGCTCAGTGGTCACTGTGTGGTGCAGGTCCCTGGGAAGACTCAGGGCTCTGTGAGGCAGTCATTCTCCTGTGCTGCCCTAGAGGTTTAGCAGGAAGCATCCAGCAAGCTCTGTGCTCCACCACGTCCTCTTCAATAACTTCGCTAATGAAAGGGTCAGTCATCTTTCAGAGCTATGCACCATATTGCCTTTTGCTTTCTCAAAGAAGAGGTTAAGGCTCTTGATATGAGCTCAGGAGAGGCCAGGATATCCTTCCCTAAACAGCAGCAAAAGAGCTTCACCAAAGGCCTTTGTGGGATGCAAGGTAAGTTCAGTAAGAGCTGGGATTTGTGAGCCACTACATGGGACAATTTCATTATTACTTTCTCAAATATTGCCAGCTGAGAGACCACATTGTCCAATTACCAGCATACCCAGATGGACACAAAGAGCAGATGTCTTTCTGGATCTTTTCTAATGAAAAAGGGCAGCAGTACATATTAAGGCTGTGGACCTCTTGTTTATTTGATGCGATCTCTTGTAAAGTCTTGTCTAAAATTTTCTGTCTTTATGCATGTGAAAATTCATCTAGGGAAGAAGACAACCTGGACTGAACACAGAATCTGCCCATACACCATCTTTGTCATATCTACCCCAAAGAGTTAATACTTATGATGAAAAAAAAGACCAACCCACATGCCACAGATTCCAGATATGCATAAAATAAACCTAAAACTCACAGATCTGAGGCATGCAACAGGAAGGTTTACTTCAGACTTTCTCACTGATCATCCCCTAGATACTACCCACTTGTGACAGTCAGGGATAGAATACCAGATTAAACTAGTAATTTTAACTCTTCCCTTATTCTTGAGACTTGATCTTGAGATATTCTCTGAGACGGTCAAAACTTGACAGGACAAGGACTCAAACAACCTTTTGGAGGGTTGGAGGGCTGGATCAAAAGAACTCCAAAGGCTCCAGCAAAAATTATTCTGCCATTCTGATGTCACTCTGTATGATTTTTCCTGTGTAAGAGATTATTTCCCACACCACTCACATTGACTTCTTTAAGGACAGCAAGAGAAAAGGATTAAGAAGGGTCAGAGTGGTGACTGCACACAGCCATTTATCACCTCAGGAATTCCCACTCCTATTTTATGGGAGCCAGTGTACAAAAGAAAGTCACAGAATGGCCAGGGAAAAACACAAGGTGTCAAAACAACTAGTCCTACCTTTCCCCATCTTTGAAAACTTCCAGTTTCAGGAGCAGCTGTAAGAGAGCAACTGACTTTTCATGCTGTGCACCCCAGTCACCTCCTCTGAGAATCCCCCTGCATGACATTTACTTTAATAGGTCTAATTATAAAGAAATGCACTTTTCAGTCAGAACCGAAGAACCAGTAGGTTTTCTTCTTTAACATGCCAACCAGCTGTTTTGAAAGGTACTTCTCTAATCTCTTTCCTTCCACATGTTCAAACAGATGAAAGTAATTTTGTGCTCAACTGTCTATAAGTAATTAGACTGGGATGTAAAGGAGTCTTTATGTATCAGTTCAGAAAGAGCTACACTCTTAGCATACAGAATAATTATTAGCAATCTTCTTCATCTGTAAGGTATACCTCATGCATTTTACATGAGTTCCCATTATTAACATAACCTGACTATCAAAGCTCCATTGAAACTGGTGTCTTCTTTTTCATGTAACTGACTGAAATTCCCCAGAAATACAGTAATTTGAAAACAGCAATGCTGATGATTTGTTTCAGCTGTAATTTGTTATTTTTTTCCTCTTCTTTGTTGTTTTCCTAGTAAAGACCTAAACCAGTGGGGCTCCAATATACACAAACAAGTGTTCTGCTTTTGCTACAAGATGGATATTAATATTCAGTGAGGGTTCTAGAATGCTGCCTTTTGTCAGTTTCCTGGGCTAAATTCCCTTAATCTTATTAATTAGGAGGTCACAAAAAGAATACTTTATTGGGAAACAAAATGTGTGTTCTAAAGATAGGTTGAATGAAATCTATGAATTTACTAGGAATGATGATGGTAGAATACTTCTTTAGAATCTCCCTCTGAACTGTGCTTGGCATGTCTGTAAACAGTGTGGGCAATTACTGAAAAGTCAGAGGGGTAGAAGCATCTTTTGAACAATAGCTATTAAAAGAGTTGGAATATCTTTCAGAAGAAAAGTAAGAGCTTCAGGACTGAGATTGTACTCAGTATAAGGAAAGCTGGAGACAAAGCACACACAATCCCAGGACTTGCAACCTTGCATGCAGGTGCAGGCAAAACTGAACCAGGTTGGAAGGGATGCAGTAAAAGGCAAGGTACTTCCTTTTCATCCTATATGGCAAACATTTTTTGAAAGCAGATTGCTTCCTCAAATATATCCCTCACTTCACAGCTACATACCATGACCACATCTTTTCATGAAATTAAGCCCCAATTTTCTTAGAAATAAAATACCATTTTAGTTTCTCTAGAATCACAAGGCATCCTCAGGAGGTGAAGTCTGACTCTTGGTGTTTTCACCACCAAAGATGGACGAGAGATGGTTATTTGCCGACAGACAGACCTGTATCACAAGAACAGTGGTAGAGAGGCCAAAAGCACTCATTCTTTTGGTCACTGCCAAAGAAGCAATATTTACCCACACACACATCGGAGGGACTTGGCATAACCTTCAAGGATTACAAGCATTACATATCAGTGCAAGTGACTCAGATGCTCTGTATCTGTCCCCAGAGTAAGACATGCTCTGTGAATACAACCAGAAGTGAGACATTTTTCATTTGTTGTTTTGACTGGCAGAAACTATAGATGTGTTAGAACAGCAGGCTCCTGCCCTGAAGAGCTGATTTTCTAAACAGACCCAAAAGCAGCAAAAGACCAAAATGAAACTAAAAAGCAAGGTGAAGATATATCCATTTTTTATACAACACGTTACAGCTGTGAGAAGTGGTCCAGTAGGACAAAGTCAGGGCATTTATCTGTCAAATCCATGTCATGATGAAGGTAGGTCAACAAAACACTATGATAATGGATCAAAACATTATCCCACTGCAGCTCTGTCCAGTCTGGCCAGCCATACAGTGAAGAGTAAGAATAGCAATACACCAGATATGAACATCTTAAATGTGATGGGAAAGGCTTGAGAAAAGCCCTGAGGTGGACTTAGCTGACTTTTAAATGGCCTTATGAGGGGAGCAGAAGATGCATAGCCACAGGGAGGCAAGCTGGTGGCAGAACACATGGCACACTCACTACCAACTCCCAAAAAACAGACACACACTCTACTTTAGTCAGCCTGTTCCTGACAAACCTAAGATACTTATTCTGTTTACTAGCTAGATGTATGCACCTCTGGTACATAACCTAGCAGAAAACACAACAGCAGCAGGACAGAGCCTGTCTGCAACAAAAACAGTTCTTCACAAGACCAATTTTCAAAATTAAAAGTTTCGCAGTGAAAGTGCAGTTTCGCACCACAAACTAAACAAAAAGAATTGGAAAAGTTACACTATGATGCAGATGAAGAGGAAGAGTTACACTTGCACAGTTTGTATCAAAAAGGGTAAATTATGTTCCAGGTTTAAATTTCAGCTAGACAAAAGATTACTACTCACTAGGCAGGAAAGGATGGCTTGAGATGATGAGAGCATCAGGCATGCATTTTTCCAATAGAAATCAATTAATCTCTGTCTGTCCCAGAGTTCAAGTCATGTGACTTCATGCATAACACTTAATGCATTCAAGACTGCAATGTAAGTATCCCATGGAGGCACAAAAATATGGAAACACAACAGGGTTGGAACTGTGTTCTTTCCCTTCACATTATTTATTTTCTCAGAGACCAAAGGTGTGTATGATACATTACAAATGCACTCTGCAAATATCCAAAATAATGACTTCCATGTTATGTATTAAAGATGTTCTTGGATGCTTGAAGCACTTAGGAAAGAGTTCATTCCCACTTTCTCTGGAGTGTCCTTGCTAGATGATTCCACTCCTCACACAGACTCCGGGACGTTACAGAAAGCATAATAGGAAAGATCACGATAGCTGAATATATAAAAACACTACATTGATAGAAGTCAAAATAACTCATCACCTTCACCTAAATAAAATTTCTGTGTTTTGGTAGGTTGTTCTCACTGATTCTAAAAAGCAATGTTATTGTTTATGTCCATTATTACTTGACTGCTTTGCTAAAACTCTGGTTTTGTGGTGAGAACCAAACTATGCAGGGGTTTTCCATCATTGCTCACAATGGCATCACCAGAGATCTGCAGATTTGGTCCCACTTTGGTCCCTTGTCAAAAAGCAAATAAATATACTGGTGCACATTTCTTGAGCATGGGGAGGTGTCAAAGAGACCCCCAAGAAGCTCTTGACAGGGTCTGCTCTCAGCTGCCTATGCCCTATCATACATCCATACTTACAGGAACAACAGGGACAAAGGGTGCTCTCTTTTATCCTGAAAAATCACTGCCAAAAGCAGAGTGAGAAAAAGACCAAAAAAAGGCAAGACCTTGCCAACCACTCGCAGGGACTACCTAACATAGCTGTTCAGTCACACTAGAGGGAGCATGGCAAACCTCTGAAACAATACAGCTATGTCCTGATAGAAACTCACCACCATGGGGATCTTCAAGAATCATTAGGACCCTCTGAGAAAAGAGGTGCTGGAAAAGGAAACTCAAAGAAACAAAGGACAAATAAATAAAACATAACCCCTGTACCAAATTAACGAACACCCCATGGCAGACAAGGACTTCATAAGTCAGAGCTGATTTAATACAAAGGTGCTTAGTCCCTGTGTGGATGGCCTAGAATGGGCAGAAAAATTACAAAATACCCCACATGTATCATGACATGCCTGTGACCATTCAGCTATGTCAGACTAGTTTTTATGTTGGATGGCACTCTGAAGCTCATTTCAAATACTGGGGACATCCAGATTCAGTAAGTTGCTTAGAGTAAGGTGGGTAGGTCAATAAAATGAGAAACATGAAAGCTGTGGGTATGCAGAATAAGTTGTAAGGGAAACCTAATTTTTGCCTTGACACAAACCTCGAGTATTAATTGTTCTATCTAGATAAAACCCTAATAAGTCATGGGTGGTCTCTGAGGATATTTTTCACTATTTAAAAAATTGTTTTATTTTAAAAGGTGGAATCTTTGTTTATTGTAACCAAGCAGTAGAAGAGGCTCTGCAGACAGGTCCTGCAGATAGCAATTTTTCTTACGATTACTCTTTGCCAGAGAATGAGTCATTCCTGTTCTTCTTTTTTTTTCGTTTGTGTTGTGGCTTTTCCTTGTGTTTATTCATTTTATATGATATGAATTATACCAAGAATGTACATCATGGGAATACATCTCTTGTTAGAGAAAAACTGTGAATTTTTTTTTCATTCTTTTAACTGAGGGTCTGTGACTGTTTATTTTGTTTATCCTAAATTCTATGAACAGTCACCATGATTTTATGATCTTTCCATTCGCTACACTTTGAAATATATAAATAGCATTTGAAACAATGAGCAAGATTCACCAGGAGGCTCTGGCTGCCTGATGCTGCTGTAGTGAGTGGATGCATCCCTAAGCCCCCCCGTGTTGGTTCAAAACCAAATGATGAGCTCTGACCCCATCCAGTAAGGTTCTTAATTCCAACAGGTTTGTTCTCATGTTGAAAAAAAAGTCCTTAAGTGGTCTTTTGGATTAGAGATTCAAGACTGTGTGTCCCAGTGCCTCACTCTCACTGCTCATAAGCATCCAAACACAGAATTAGATGGACAGTGGTGTCCTCTCAGTTTTAGGTCAGACAATGACCTATTTTCTGTAACTTGCACGAGGAAACAGCCAAGTACCTATTATCCCTGCTCAATCCCTAGAAGCAAAACAATGCAGAACATATAAAATGGAAACAAAACTTTCCATTAGAATCCTATCTCTTGACAATAAAATTCATCTGTGTGACGTAATTAAACTACTTTGTCTTTTGAAAATTATCAGCTGTAATTTTCCTCAGTAAGATCACACAAACTGAGATCCTACACTGCAACATCTCAAAGGAGGATTTCTGGTGCTCTTTCTAAGGAAGTTAGGGCAATGAAGGATGTGGGCTGTGCAGATGGTCTCCCTTCTCCCACGGGAGAGAGCTGGAGACAAGAAGAAAACGTTACACCATAATACTCTTTCTTCAAGCCATCTAGCTGTGGGCAAGCAAGCCCATGTCGTGTTTCTGTTGAGGAACTTGTCTCAGCTATTGATGATGATAGCAGAGCTGTGGAAATAAAACAACCAGGTACCAGCACTGGTTCTTTGTTCTCAGTAGGGTAATAAATACAAGTACCTTCGCTAGTAAATGAACAGACTGTTGAAGCAATTCTTTTGATCCCTGTGAAAGCCCCATGTTCAGAAAGCATTTGCTCTTGATTGTTCCATTATGGGTTCAATCTCTTTCCAGATCACATCGTTGATCTCCTCTCTGAGTTTTCATCAGTGCTGTACTTAATTGTGAGGAACGGTCTGAAAGAAAGTATTGCCAGTTCATACTAACCCCCAGAGTTCAAAGGAGGGATACGCTTCCTCTCAGTTGTTTGAATGTTCACTCTTCATTTCAGGTTGTCTTTGAAATTCACTTTGCTTCTCAAAGCTTGTTTTGTTTGGACCATTTTTCCCCTGTAGAACACAGCCCATAAAGAATTCAGAAGAAAACAAATTGTAGTGAAGAAAAAACTAGAGCAAAACCATAGTATTTTATCTATATTGAATTCTTTGCTGCCTACTGTGTTCCCTCTCTGTCACCTGAAATATTGTTCCTCCCTGGGAAAAAAAAAATATTTTTAACACAATTTTTAAGCAGCTTGGTTTTATTGAGAAAGGCGATGATGAGTTAGTGGTAATATGAGTCAGACTGAGTGCTTTCATGTGTCATGTCTCATCCAGAATTCTGGGGGTTTTTTCCACTGAGAATGTATTTACAAGGAATGCGCTTTTCTCATCTTCATTTGTGCACACTACAAAAAACACCTCATTATTTGATAAGTTGGCAACTGTCTGTGCCCAGGACTGAAAAACAGACTTCTTGGAAAGAGGTGTTTCTGGCAAAATTGCACAATACCTGCTCAATGAATGAGTAGAGATAAGTGTTAGCAGTCTCTCCGCTTTCACTTTACCCACGTTTCCTTACAGCAGTTCTTTTTGATAATTTTTGCTAGAATGCATCATGATCCCAGGAGGCTCTGCAGGACATCAAGGTTTTGTCTCACTGTTAAGAAACTCTACTTACATGCATCCATTCCAACTTCAGTCACCTAACAGAAGTTCCTACTCTGGGAGCTCCTCAGTGTAGACCTCCCTCTGGTGAAAAGGAAATTGCTATCTTCACAGTTAAATCAAAACTTAGGAGGGCTGAACCATTTTCCAGAAGTATGTGTTTCTCTCCATTTTCTATAGAGGGGATCTCAGTGCACTAAAATATCTTAAGCACTTCAATTATGTGTCTAAAATTACAGATGGCATAAAATCTACCCAAATTATGTCCTGAAAAACTGAGGCAAGATGTTAAGTATCACCTATGCAGGCAAGTGGATGAGAAGTACCAAATAGTGGATATTAGAGAACATTCAAAAGACAAAGTTCACCTCGGTACTTTATGCACAGGCTATGGATGTAAGGCGCCTCTATTTGGTTTCTCACCCTACCACAGTCTGGTTCTGAAAAGATTAGTTGCCGCTTTCTTTGGTCCTCACTTGCAAAATGAGGAGAAAACCCTCCCTTCCCTGAGAGTAAGTACATTACAGATCACAATATGGAATACAGGGAAATCCTACGGCAAGAGGTTTGAAGGGGAACAGGTATCTACATTTCCTTAAAATATATGGATAAAATAGAACTATAGCCCTGCAAAACTGGCTTATTGCAACATTTCAGGAGCACATGAATATTCTTAAAGCAATAAAGGACAAATGACACCTTCAACAGCACCCACTTCTCAAAGAGGGCATCTGCAACACCATATCATAATCAGAGCTAAACACAGACATGAGCTGTCCCAGGGTATATATAAGCCAATGTAAATTACATGTCATGGACTGTATAGTAAAAAAATCAGTAGTGGGGGATGGGAAAAGGAGAGGGAAGTTCCATCTTCATATTTATTTTGCTTCATAAATATTCATTCCCCCTATGACCCTCTCGTGTCCTGGCACAGAACTGTGCTGTTTTTCATTTTACCATTAAAGAATGTCACATCATAAACAACCAGTTCCAGCAGACATACATAAAATCTCACACTCTGCCAAGCTCATAACTTTCCATGAATGATCAAATGCTCTATGCAATAATTTTTAAGCTGATAATTATGCATTATTTGATCAGCTTGTATGTTCATACTAGACACCCGATTAGCAAACACTACAGTCTTTACTCATTTTTCTTCCATTGGCTGGCTGGTTATCTGTCTATCTATCTATCTATCTATCTATCTCTCTCTCTCTCTATCTTTTATTTATGCGGTTCCCTACTATGACAGTGTCTAAGTAATTTCTATGTATTTAAAAACAGAAACAACATTGTCTTTCTTAATTTCCTTTTTTGTTTTCTTTCTTTTCCAAGCTGGATTAGTTCGTAGGTTTGTCAGTTACTTGTATTAAACTCATTCTGCCTTGAGATCAAACAAGTTTTTTACAGTGAATGTGAATTTTGAAATCTAAGGCTAAAAAAACTCTGAGTTTTGCATTTGTTCCTGAAAAAGCAGGAACCACCTCTGTCATCTTGATGGAGACAGAAGGTTCTGCAGTGTTACTGCTCCATCTCTTGAGGGCACACTGCTTTGGAGCTTCCCCTGCTAAATAAAGTCTTGCTGGCTCAGTGCACCTTACTTGCCATGAGAGTTCCTGATTATCTCTTGGGAAGAGAAAGGACCTCCTGTCGTCCTGGGCATCTTCACAACGTAGATAGTGTAGTTTACTCTACATTTGGTACCAGCAGATAATAATTTCATAAGCAAAATGGGCAAGGGCATTGATGTTTCTTCACCCCCTGCATCTTGCTCTCCCAGTAGCCTTCTGCACCCCTAAAGGATACAAAAACTTCACATCAGCTTAGCTATCTGAAGATAAAAGCCACTTAATACAAGGAGGACATCGTGCAGGAGGTACAGTCTCCAAGCCCCTCTTCCCAGAATTGCTTTGGCATAATTTTAATCAGTTGCTCTGAGCTGAAGACACACACAAAAAAAGTGGGTTGATCATTCAGTACCATTCTCTGACTCACTGAAATGTTATTGCTGAACTCATCTTCTGGTTTTCACTATGCACAAACACAAGGGAGAAAGAAAGAGCAGGCCTGCCCTGCTCCCATGATAGTGGCAGTCTAAAACCAAGCCATAACATCCATTTAGTGCCTCTTTAGAAGAGCTAAATGGATTTTGTAAATTCCATTGGCAAATTAGTGCTAGTGTTATTCACATAAATCTTGCCATTAAAATGATTTACTTCAACTGTAGCATTATTAATGTTCAGTAAATTAGGTCCATAAAATGACATTTGCCATGCCATTAACTGAAGATAATCCACAAAGCTCATTTCTAACCCCCTTTATATTTTTTATAATGTCCTTCATAAACACTACCGTAGCTCTCTGAGATGCATGCAGTCATCAGTATATTGATAGCTCTGACACAGCACACACTTCAGATCAATTACTGAATCAGGAGACTAATTTAAACAATTTTACTTGTGGTCAGAAAAAGATTCATTATTTATGAGTGCAAACAAAACTGTATCATTGTTCTTCAATTCAAAACACATGTTCCCTGGAACATCAGCCCTCTTCAGACTGTCTTCAGTCAAAGTAGATTATAGCCCTGGAAAATTTTGGAAATTTCAGAAAGTGGCTGAACAGGGATCTCAGGAATTAAAATAGAGACCTTGAAGCAACCAAGAAAACAAAACTATTTAAAAATTCTTTACAGGTTGGCCAAAAGATAAATCTCATAAGGCATTATAAGTTCATTAACATCTTTTTTCAGGTTTATATATATTAAGCATTTCCATTAAAACCCTGAGGTGGTTGAAGTCCATTCATACTTGTAGTTTCATTTGAGGAGGAAAGGTCTTAGAAGGTATTATTAATATGTCTGATCACTCAATTGCTTGATTTTGCTAATACAGAAAATTTCAAGCCCAATACTTGCACTACCATTTTATGCAATTCTAAGTGTCCTCTGCTCCCACTGATGACATGAGGATGATGTCATTGAACCATGTCTCTCTTGATGGATTTGCAGAGCAGATGATCCATAAATGACTTCACTGCATTGGGACAGAAGAGTCTGCACCCACCTAAGAAGAAAATGAGCTACCTGGAGAAATACCCAATCAACACCATTCCATAAAATAATAGTTTAAATTACAAGAATAAAAATATCCAAATTTCTTAGATCAGTAATGTGATTTTATAGCAATATGACAGATTAATTTTACAGTGTCTGTTCTGTGACAACAAAAAGGGTGCAAGCAGTCTGACCAGGGAGTTTTACTTGGGATTACCTTTACTTGAAACTACCTCATGACCAAATCAATAACACCAGGATCATGCTCCAACGGTTTAGGAATTTACTGCCCTTCAGCTGCTGATAACTGGCCCCCATGTAAAAATCAGTATTTATCTATGTTTGTGTTCCCCTTCTGCTTCAGCACAAAATACAATTATTTGGCTTGAAGAACACAAGTGTTTTAGCTATTCGAGCATGACCCAAAAAAGACCTTTGATTGGATCCTATTAACCTACTGATCTCTGATGGAGCTTCTGTCAGAAGAGCACCTTCTAACCCTTCCCTCCAACTGTGCATTGTCGAGTTTCTGCACCTATTCGTTTTAAGAGAGGAAGTAGTAAAGTCTCACGTTCAGCTTTCCTTAATCACTTCTTGACAGGAGGATCCAAACATTGGAAAGCATTGCAATGACAGCTTTGTTGCCTACCTTGTTATCGCTACCCTAAAAGAGCATGATGAGCTTGATCATACTTAAATTCATTACATCTACAAGACAGAGTTAATTAGTTCCCTAAACCAGATCAATCTTGTGACTGCACTCCGACCATTCTCAAACAGTGCAAGTGTGAAATGGCTGAAGAGAATTTCTGCAGTGAGTACCAGGAGCTGACAGAAATTCTTAAGAGGGGTAGATTGCCATACCAGCCAAAGTGCAGATATGAGGATGGGCATGGGATGCTGCTCCTACACCAGGGGCACCAACAGTCCTAAGAAACACAAAACAAAGATGCTACAAAATATCCAGAAATGTTTGGATACTTGGGGTATGGAAGCTGTTCCAGCTTCATCCTATGGAGTTCAAGTTCCCATAACAGACTGCTGCCCCCCAGGGACTCTCACTTTCAAGTGGATAAGCTTTATGTCACTCTTTATGTCCCCATGCCCTTGCTGAACATCTCCATTCCTTTACTGAGGGGAATTTAAGCTTGCAGCCACTCACGAAATGTGTCTAATGTCCACCCGCTCACATACATAAATCATAAAACATCAAGTCAGGCAGAGTATTTTTAGCACATGAAAGTAATAGAACATGAAAGTCATGATTGCCACAACAGAAGTCCAGCTTCAGCTCTAATTAATAGTGTATGCTGCCCCAGACACTTCTTGCTTTCTATACATGACAGCGTGCTTCATGCGATGTGCAAGTTAGCTTGATCCAGTTCTTAATGGATACAAGATGCTGCTGTGGCTTTTGTTACCTGTTCTTCATTAGTCATTAGTAACAAAACACTAAAATTTATTGGGTAAGACTAGCTAATTGAAGAAACAAATATGAAAAAACCCAGCATATTCCTTTATGTGCAAACTACACCAAAGGGTTGTTTGCATTTTTATTTGGAAAACAGACTGAAATTTTTAAAACAGACAGCTTAGAAGACAAAGGTATTATTTTGCATTTCCATATATGCAAATCCTCCTAAAACAGAGTATGAAAAACATGCAATACTTCAACTTTGCCAAGAAAATTACTAATGGCCCTGTAACCTAAGCTTTATAGTTTTAAAGCTTAAACATTGTTTTCTGTATGGATTTTTACTGTTGAGAAAACAAAAAGAAAAAAAAAAGAACCACAGATTTTTACAGGTACAAATCTCAGCCAGTTCTTGTAAAACTTTCAGAGTCACTCAATCAGTCTTAAGAGGAGGACAATACCTAACTCCTTGTAAAAAGGCTAATGAAAATTGGCTTTCCACCCTGAAAACAACTGGGCTCCTTGTGGACCTCAATAATGGGACGTAATTATAAAACTGAAGGTTTACTAACCCATTGATGAAACACCAACCATGCAAAAGATATTACAGAGTATATAATAAATATCAGAGGTTTGGTTTCTTTGACTGGCATATACAATGTTACTGTATTGTCATTTCTCTAAGCTGTTGTAAAATCATTATTATATATACTCCAGTCAAAGAGTCTAATAGCATGACTATTTCCATCATCACTCAGGATGGTCATATGCAAAAATGAGCAGTCCTTTATACCTCCTGTTGTACCTTACCCTGCTATCTGCACACCTTGTGATATAAGAGCATTTTAAATAAGACATACATAACCTTACTCTGCAGGCTGTTGCACTGGTATGAGCCCAGCAAAGCCAGCTGTGTGACAACAATTTCAATGCTCAGTTCAGTTTCTCCACCTATCCTAGAACAAAAGAAGAACAATCTATTTGTAAAGCCTACATTTTCACTTGTTCTTGTATTGATAATCTCAAGGCAGATTTAGTACCTCACTTGTAGAGTTCAGCTCAGATATCTAAAGATAACCCTGAAGCAAGCTTCCATATCACTAACATTCTTCACATATTATTTTGCTGATCCCGAGAGAGAATCTATAATAATAAGAAGGGAATCAAGAAGAGTGAAACTGCAGAAGAAATATACTGTACTTGTGGTCTTGAGAATGAAAAACAGCATTAGAAGTGTTTAGCCTTTGACCAATAAAAAAACCTATAGCAGCAACCATACAGTGCAGTATGTGTGTTAGGGACATTATGAAAACAGCCTTCTCACTCTTTCCCTGTGGAGGTCAACTTGGAAATATAAAACACACATGAGCAGGGAGGGTCCACTCAGAGCTGAAGCCCATCATCCATGTACTCTGCCAACAGAGAGAGTCACACAGGGTGACAGAGCTGAGGTGAGTAACCTCTGGAGATACCTTTTTCCCTGTTAAGTTTAGAAGGAGCCCATATAACTAGCTTGGCATAGATACTTTAACTTTAGACAGTTAAAGATGAATGAGATCAATCCAAACCAAAACTAAGTCACCTCTTAATGGATGGAAATCATAATTTTAAAAGCCATGATGCCAGAGGCAACCCAAGGAGGCTGACAATGAGCTTCTGACTGTGAAGATCAGTGACTTTCCATGAAGCACTAAATAAACAAGAGGAGATGGAAGAAGAGGCCTGCATTCTTTAAAAGGACAAGAAGTACAAAAAATAAACTCATGGTTTTAAAAAAAGGGGGAAAAAAAAGGAAAACAAAACAAAACAACTAAGACCAGAAAACAAAGCAGGCTGTTTTCAAAAGTAAACTTGAATCACCAAATGTGTTTAATGTAAAGAACCCAGCATGTGGCTGCATCAGAAATATATATTAAGGAAAAAATCTTGTGTCTGGAATACATTTCCAAACCATTTTATTTCTTTTACTAAGAGAACATAGAATATAGAGGGGAGGAAAGGGGTACATGACTCTGACACCACAAGTCTGTCCTTTCTCAACTGTTCAAAAAAGATTTGAGAGATGAAAACATTTTAGAGTAGTCCTAGCTGAGGAAAGGCCTTGGACTCCCTTTGAAGACCTGTAACCCTTTCACTCATCGCAGAGGGTGCTCGTGGTGAGGACGCTCCTAGCAGTCACCAGAGGTAAGTAGTTTACAAGTAGGGGTGGTTACCAAATCTAGAACCAAACCATGAAACTGTTCTTGAGAAAGCACAGAAAATCTCTGCTGGTGTCACATAAGTGCTGACGAATGGCATCCGAGTGTCCCTTACCTTTGGCAATAACACTGGCAATACCATTCCCTCCATGTCAGGAAGAACACCAGAGTAAATGCCGCAGCCTTTAGAGATCTTTGACAGGGAAAGTTAGTTGCTGCTGCCTGCATGCCATGCAGCAGCCAAAATCAACCTTTTCCAAACAACTCAAAGAGCAGTCATCAACAGAAAGAGAGAAATATCTTATCTGGTAAGCAACTATAAAATATGGAATATGTCTTCTGCTAATCTAGTTTACCTGTAATGGAATGTGCTATGCATTTTATGACGCATTGCTTTGTTCCTGGCATCCTGTAATTTGCCATTCTTTGTGCTGTTGTCCTATGCACTGAGGATTATTTTTCTGTGTGATAACTTAGACTTTCTTTCTACACAAATTTCTGCTTGAAATACCAGAGAATTGCAGATAACTATTTGATTTGCTTGTCAATGAAAACCAGGTTTTGTGTAACATAAAAAAAAAATCTGCTCTCTGGTCAATGCATTCCAACAGTTTTGTGAAAAACATTGATGTAGGAGTTCCCAAATAACATAAAAATAAGTTGCATAGTAAAATGCTATTAGCAAGAGTGTATTCTATGAGCTGACTGGAATTATACTTTTATTCTATTCAGATCAAATTGAAATATACTACTACAAATTTTACAAACTACATTTTTCATCACAATTCCTGAAAAACTAATAGTACTTGTTTCCCTACATGGATATCACAAGTTTTACTTTTACATATTGGTATTTTACCTGATATTTTAGGGAAGTGGGGGATTTAGCAGTCAGTCTTAACCACTAAATGTCTGAGTGGGCATGTAGAATTGAAATAACATTTCTACATTTGTTTCCACATAATTTCTTTTAAAATGTACCCTCTGCCATATACTGTAGGATAACAACACGTACTTCGATACATGATAACAACACTGATCTTCCAAGACAACTGCTTGGATTCCAAGACAATTGCTTAACTTCCTTGGTAGTATGTAAGCACCAGGCTTTTCAGAAAGCAGCTGCAGTGAGCCAGGCTGCAATCAACCAGGCTGGAGACTATCTGGAAACAAAGTGGGGCTGCAGCCACGCGGTGTTATAATCAATACTGGTTTGGAAGACTTTGTTCTTTCCACCGAAATGCTGTATCTATATGACTGATAGAAGCAGGTGATTGATAAAAAATAGGTTTCCTGGGGTACCTTGCACTCTTTCTTCCCTTTCAAAAAGACTGCTTTGAAGTGAGCAGCAAAGGGTTGTTTCGAGTGTTTGGGTGTTTGGTAGTGTCCCGGGTTTTTTTAGTAGGCTTGTGGGTCTTGTTACAGGTTCTGAGCATACTGAACCTCTCCCAACAACTCTCCCAAAAGTTTTCAACAAGTTTTCTGTATCTGCCACCAAAATACCCAAGTTGGGTCAGCCCAAGAGAATCTGTGGGCTGACCTACCTGCCCACATCCTTTCCAGCAGAGTGTTTTCTGTTTCTCTTTTTAAATTCAAGAGTTGATACACAGCATAAATATAGATATCAAATATTGCAGATGAGTGATGTGTCAAAAATAGTTTCCTGACCTTTTGATAAAAAAACTTTAACATTTTACAAATGTTAAGGTCCTATATTAATTTCACAACTACTGTTAAGGCTCCTGTTATGTTATTACCTGAGAATATTCCAGTAGATTTTTACAGCATACCAGTTGCACTGGAGAAATAAAAAATAATGATTCTAACACGATAAATTGGAAACTGGAAGAAGCATAACTCATACGATTCAGATAAATCACATTTTAGATAACAGACGGTCAGCCAAAAGATTGTATGAACAACTCTTTATATTGTGTTATTTTGTGCGTAAGAAATGTTGAGAAAGCATTAGAGAGCTCAGCCTATATAACTTTTTTTTCAACAGTTTTACAGGTATAAATGAAAATGTCAAGTGCTTCTAATAGGTTAGTTTATGAGAGTGTGATAAATATTTATAGAGATTGGTCTGGATGCTTTTCCATTAGGAACAGTACTGTACAGTTTTTGGCTTACGCTTGAAAGAAGTTATAAACCAAAGTGGGTTCCTCATTCCTCAGCATTTGACATATTCTGATTGCAAAACATTTGGGGTTTTACACGATTTATTGTAAATAATCTCTCCTATAATGTTCACAGCACAATAATTCACAACCCTGAGGCAAGAGAGTTCTGCAGAAATGACATTATACGGAAGATAACTTTTCAGAATTTACCATTTGCACATCATGTTCAGAATCTATAACACATGTAAAGAGGTCAAATCCTCATTTTTCAAATGTTTTTTCTATCATTTTGTTGTATTTTATTAAAAATAGTTACAGCCAGCCTAATAGCTTGACTGATATCTCAATATGTTACCAAATTGCACAGAGGTATAAATTGGAAGTGGGGAAACAAGTCAGGCTCTTGGATATAAGATGCCTAGCACTGAGGACTATGTACTGAAAACAGGCGTCTTATGTCTGACAGCAGATGAGACAAAAGGAAAGGCTAATACAAAGAAAAATTATATGTCACTAAAATTGTGTTGTTAAAATGACATATTCTCCTATAAAAGAAAAATTGGTTCGCATTTACTAACCTTTAAGTCAAATCTGGAGTCAGCGATTTTTCCTTGCATTAACATGTTTTCACCCGTCTTTTTTCACTGTTCCCTTTGAAGGTGAAATTATGATAAATCATTGTTATTAATATTTCTAATGGCAAAAAGAACATTCTGTATGACTGAATAATTGGAGTTAGAATCTGAACAGTTGGGTCCTGTTCCCAGGTTTATGACCAGCTCAGGATATAAAGCGGAATATACACACTTAATTAAAAGACTTCTTGTTCTTTTCCCAACCTTTTCCACCCAAACCCCTATGTGTGGATTTTAAAAAGCTGTTAGAGGAACTTAGATTCCTAAGTGCAAATCCATTATAACTAGTCAGTAAAAATCGTAATAAGATGCCCATTCCGTTTAAGGGGAGGAGAAGGGTCTCTATGAGAGGCAACCCACTCTTAAAGGGTTGTAAGTCTTAAGTGTAACCCTTTAAGGATCTTGTACCTCTACGGCAGAGGAGCACCCAGAAAAGAAAAGAGTCAGACAGAGGACAGATTCTGTGATCCTCAGAAATGGCTTCTGCTGGGGCAAAGCACCCAAAAATTAATAGTCCCTTTAAAACCCTGTGATTTCTGCAGACTTACGACAGAGGTTTTGGTAAGACTCAGCTTTCTCCCACTTGCTCCATGTTTCATAAGTTGCCATCCTATGGGAGATATTGCAAGGAAAGCATCTCTATTTTCACCCTATTCTGTAGGGAAGGTCCAAACTTCCCAGGAGCAAATTGAGTATCCCAGTTTAAGGTTACAGATATCCTGACCCAACACTACCTGAACAAGGAGGCCAAGGACACTGACCTAGCACACTCCCATTAAGAAAGGCTGAAAACCTCTGTGTCACACAGTGTGGTCTGCCTGGATCAGTGCATCTCCCAAGAGGAAACATGGGACAACAGAGGAGAACAAAGCTGTGCTTGGGGGAATAACAAATTCAGAGTGGTCTGGATGCAGCAATTTGTACTCAGAAGTCCTAGGACCAGAGCTCACAGGATCATTACAGGCAAAGACCAGTGTTATCAAATGATAGCTGTTCATGATGTTTAACATCCTGATCAACATCAGTTTACCAACATATTTGAGAGTGGCTGTAAAATGAGAAATCTTCAACTTTCTTTCAAATGAACAGTCTTTACAGAGCCTCTTTTATTTGCTAGCTAATGAGACCAATTTCCCCTCCTAGGATGATGCTTTGTCTGTTCAAGTATTTCCTCAAAAGCAGCTTCCCTTTATGTCCACCTAGGATGACATTCTCCCTGAGGTTTTACCTTTATACGTAGTTTAATTCATACCCTGACTTTGCAGTGAGTACCAATACATCTCTTTGTTCTCTAAGACAAGCATTTCTTTTACCTAGCATGAAGCACAGGGCTAACAGGTCAGGTCTCTCCGCAGACTAATGTTCCTCGAGTCATTTTGATCATGTTTAGGAATTTCAGGGATAGCAGTGAAATAAAAACCTCAATGATGCTTTCTTTAAAACCAGGAAAGAGCTATTGCCCAAAACTCAAGAACATGCACTTTTCTATATAACACAAGAGGAGGAATTCTTGCACCCTCCCAGCAAGAACAAAATACATATGTGAGATCTAGAGCTTTAAGTGTTGTATTTAAATCCATATTTCATATAAATAAATAGCCTACTTTACAGAAACATTGAAATACCAGACGTATAGTGCTTCCACTTACTATAACCAGGAACCTAAATCCCAAGGGGAAAAAAAAAAAGAAAAAATTAAAAACCTTTTGAAGCAGATCCTGCTTGTATCCTGTTCATGGGATCTGACCGGCTTGGTGTTTTCATGATAGGTGTTCTGCAGAACCTGAACAGTTTTTCTCTTTAAATGACCCACAAAATTATGAAAAAGAACTTCAAAAACTGAGCAAATTGTAAGCCCTTTGGTGCTGAACATGCAGAAAACTCAAGATTATGCTCTGCAAGATGTGAGTTGCCAGGGCTCTTTTCCTCCCAAGGGATTAAGCCTAATCCCTAATGATAGCACTCAAGGGTGTCAACACTGATTATTCAAATCCTGATCATCTCAGCCTGTGAGACAGGGTAAGTTTGGGGAACTGCTGAAAAAAGGGAAACAATGAGGAAAAGTGTTAGGAGATGCACAGGAGAGCAACACAGAATAAATAGTGCTCCCCAAATCTAAATTGTGAGCACATGCTAAATCCCAAAACAAGTGCCTAAATAATTATGGTGTCTCTTTATTTGGTTCCTGGAAGAAGGTGTTGCTGTGTTTCATCTTTGTATGTAATTTTCTGGTAACAGCAGTGGGAAATTCTCTTTGGATTGAAGTGGGCCAAAGTCCTGAATACAGATCCCTGCCCACAGGCCATAATTAGAAATGGAAATTAGCCACGTTCAAGTGATGGAGTGACCTCCTTGAGTTGTAGTGAGTGACTGGGCATCGTTGTACCAGCTGCTGAACAGCTCACTTACAGAGAGCTAGATGCAGGTACTGAAGGTTAAAGTAAGGATCCAAAACCTGAAAAAATAACACCACTAAAAATAATGAAGGCTTTGGGTGACACTTTTCAAAGCATGCAGGAGGAGATGAACAGATGGAGCCTGTGTGTATTTCCAGTGTTGTGTTTTGAACTTTTAGTTTAGAAGGCCTAGGGGTAAAATTAACACTTAATAAATATGAAGTTTTCAAATATTTATTGCTTTGAAAGAAATTGCTCCTAAATAAAAGGAAGAGTTGACAGTAGTCAAAATAATCCCAGAGAAACATCTTTGTCCAATCCTCAGGAAACCACGCCATTTTTCTTACCCTGCTCTCCCGCCTTTCCTTGTCATTGCTTATTTGTTTGCATACCTATGCTCATTTATTGTCAGCACTTAATAATTCATCTCAAATTACCAAGTCTCCATCATTACAAAACATGCACCATCCCTCCTCAGATCAGCTGTGCAGGCTTAGATGAACAGCATGGTAACAAACATCACATGTACTCTGCAATTTTTGTCTAAATTGCCATGGCACTTCAGGTGAAATTCATCCTGCATGGCTGTAGCATAAGGAGAGCGGGAAAACCTAAAGGTCAGATTTTTGAATCTTCCTTCTGAGCACCACCAAATGCCTATGTGCAAAGGAGATTGACTTTCATCTTCATCAGGCACTGCAGTGGCAGTTCTGAATCTTCCAAGCAGCCATCAACAATGATCCTTGAAGACAGCAGAAGATTAATGAGAGGTTGACCTCTCTGAATGTCAGGCACAGAGTTCACTGTCTCTGGACTCCTTTGTCAAATATAAACATGCAAGATGTGCCCAATATTATTTAGAACAAAGTATTAGGGATCAGTAGGGTAAATCTGAATATCTTCAGCAGTACTACCAGCCAGGCAACATTAATCAGCCTAACAATGTTATTTAGTGAAAGCCAGGGTATGATTTGAGGCATACTGCTGCACAGAAAAGTGACATATAAGCCAAATCTATCCGTGCCCTGGAACAGCCAACCAGAATGGTGACTCAAAAGCACAACTGAGTCATGGGTCAGCCTGACAAGGCTGCCCTTAACCCTGCAAGCACCGGCACTTGTAGGGGATGGGAGGGTCTGAGGTGTACAAGAGCTTTCTGCTGCCTCTTTGCCCTTACTACAGGCAGGGTAAGGGACAACCCACTGCTCAGTTGGCCAGAAGAAGCCAGCACAAGGTCTGACAGCTCAGATATTAACAAGGTCTGATGGAAGAGCAATATAGGTCTATCCCACCCCAACCTGAGATTCAGATCAAATATTAAAAGGACAGTGCAAGACATTCCTCAAAACATAAATGTTGCCTGTAAAAAATTACAGATTTAAATCTAAAATGTTGTAGGCATGTTGACTCTGTATTAACATTGTGATTCTGATGTCATTAAAAAGAATTACATTCAGCACCCCTCCTCAATGTTTAATTATCACAAGCATTGAAGCAAGGCATGTAACACTACATCCCATAGTACTTAATGGGAAAATAACATATTGTCACTGTACTTATGGCAGTCAACTTCAATTTCATAACATTTTTAAATCAGCAAGGAGGAGGAACATAAAAAGAACTGAATGATGCTGTCAGACTTAAATGGATGCTTGCTGTTACATTTGTAAGAGTGTAATACCTGAACACGCGGCAGATTGCTTATTTATAAATGTGTACAGCAATGATGCTGGAGAATGTGTTGTGGAAAGGATGCTTGACTGGTGAGCTTTTTATTCCGTGATTAAAAAAAATAATGATCTTTTCACTACAATTTTCATAGTGGCAAAACCGCATTCATGCTGTGTCTTTGTGGATCTGTGTAAAACAGGCTTGACCCCTGAAGTCACTTTTTAATAATTAACTCTCGCTAAGTTCATTAAACACTAATTGAAGCTACAGAAGAAAAAATTGTGAAGTATATGCAGACAGACAGAAACACCAAATGTGATTAAAGATACTGACTGCAGTATATATGTGCAATACAGTACACGTATTATATAGATTTCAAATTCAATTCCATAGAGATTTTTAACTCTTTTATAGCATGGTAAATTCTACCATGTTCAGTGCTCCTAAAAGTTTTATTTATAAAGAGTTGCAAGCTAAATGTCATGGACGTCCTAACCAATCTTTGGAAAGATCTAGAGAAGTAGACTCCAAACAGTACAAGATGCAGCCCCTGAAACATCTTTCAGTGCTTTGAGAGGAAATAAAAAACGAATAAAGAGAATCAACAGTCTTGAGAGTCCATGTTTTCAAATTGAATATAATTTGCAGATTTATATAAAAACATTAATTTAAATATATATTTGACAGTTTTCAGTGTTCAAAGACAAGTTACTGAAAGTTCATTTTATTCACTCAAGAGTAAAAAATTAGAGGTCTATGTTAATCAATAAAAGGAGCATTTCATTACAACTAGGTCAAATAATATGAACTGAAATATTACAGCTCACTGCTTTCCAGCCTGTTACGCCTCAGAACCCAAAACATTTCAAGTTTACATTCAGACTCCAGCAAAGGTATCACACTTGCTCTTCCTAGTTACTGTGCCCATGGACTTCTCCCACCCACCACCAAAATATGGAAACTGCTTCCCTGAGTGGCACAATGCTCAGGCAGCATTTCGTCACACAGACAGAAAAGGACTGAGAGTCTGAGTCTGGGTCTCAGGAGACCAATCCTGCCACAGCCTGCTGCATGACTTAGGGCAAATCAATCAACTCCCCTGCCGCAACATTAACGTTCGCAGTAATGAGTATTGCTGCTATGCTAGAATGTAAGGGCTCCAAATCTGAGTTTCCTGAGCCCAGGTGTTTCCTATCCAGTAAGATGTTTGCAGAAGAGATGGGTTCAGAGCCTTGTTACTCAGGCTTGGCATGAGGCCAATGAACCCAATGAAGTTGAGGATCTAGCCAGTATTTGGTAGTCGGTGGCTTACAAAGTGAGGCTCCAGTTTCATTAGGCTCCTCTAAAGATTAGTGTAACACAAACAAGGTAGAATAAGAGAATGAAAAGAGCCTGTGATATTCTAACCTTTTAAAAAATTCACATCAATTGGAATGGACTTCAGCTCTGCTGTTTGATCCTGCTTCTGCAAACTCATCCTTGTTTCTTTTCAGCATTCTGATTCTAGGGATTTATTAGAAAGAAAAAGGCAATAATAAATTAATGGAGCTGAGAAAAAGCTGGAGAAAAGTAAGGAGCTCCATCAAGGAGTTGTGATGGTCCCAGAGATTTTATAATCTATGTCAAAAGAGCTCTACCTGGGAGTGCTTTGAGATCTTTAATCTAGGAACCTATGCTTCTTGCACTTCAATAGTGGCTTTGCCAAAAACTTAAGTCACTTGGATTATATCTACACAGATTGCTAGGTCACCCTCACACCCGTTTCCACTATAACAAATTATACAGTCAAACTTTGCATTTTTCCCCAGCAGCCGAAAGCATAAAGGTGGCAGTTCTGCTGGAGCAGGAGAGGAGTTCTCATGCAAGGAAGAAATGGGACACTGTGCTCACCCCATCACTCCTGGGAGTGCACTTGGAAATCCCGAGTGGATGAAAGTCTTGCATGCAGGGGAGTGACAAGTGCTTTTCTCCCGAGCCACCACAGCTACAGACAGCCTCAGGAAGGTCCAAATGTACAAGGCAATGTATCCTTAAGGCTCCTCCCAAGTTTCTGTACATTATGCACTATTCTGCAGCAATGAGAATGCAGAATTACTATTGGAAACATTGCGGTATTGAGAAAGTAATTCCTCATTTTCATAAGTAAATTGGGTCAGTAATTTTCCCATTAAAGGTAATGCATATCTTAAGAAATGGTAAAAACACTACTGATCTGAAATCCGAGAGAACAAAATTTTGTCCAAATCACAATATTTTTACTTTTGTCCAGTTTTACATTATTTCAGTTGGTAAACAACCAAACTTTTCTTAGTTTAAAAAAATATCTATTTCTGGATTTAGATTTGGCATGCCACATTTAATCAGTGAAACTGCTGCTAATAACAGCTAGTCTCTCATTATTTAAATAAAAGAGTTTCACCATAGTTCATAATAATAGAACAATAAAAGAAAAAAAAATGTAAAAGTGAGATGCAGCAATTCCTTGGAGGTTATACATGCAAATTGCCCTGAATCTGAACAACACTTCAACAAGAAAAGCAATATTTTGGGACAACAGTTCTGCTTTTGTAATGAGCCTGTAAAATTCATTCCACTGAAATAGCTACAGGTATATTATACCCCATGAACTATTACAAAATTAAACTTCATAAGCAATATGCCAGTGCTTTGTGTGATGCATTTGCTAAAAGAATCATTCAATTTATCATGTTTTCCTGAAGCGTTATGAGACAAGATCTTTGAATAAAACTCATTTCATTAGGCTACCTTGTTACATGGGGAGATAAGATCTACACTTGACTAAAGACATCATTCCATCATGCCCATAATCACCCTACCTGAAGAAGTAAACATTCAGGACCTTAGAAAAATGGCATCGCACTGCCTCACTAATGGTACTGAAGGAATACATTAAAAAAGGTCCAGATGGACATGGTGAAAAATTATCTGAAAGCAAATTCAGGTACACAAAAAACTCTTCTGCATGTACTGGGGACAAGCTGTTTAGGCCAGGCATTCACCCCAGCGTGGGCAAATGGCATACAGCAGGGCAAGATGGTTAAAAACCATATCAAGGGGCACTGAACTGCATAGTTCTTGCCTTGTTTCCCCATGCCAGTTTAAAAAGTATCAAACATTTCTCTCCACCCAGTCCTCACTAGGAAGATCCTGCTAGACTACTTATAATGACACTTATATTTGCATAGCTTATTTCATTAAATACTCCTGGAGGAGATCTGAGTTCTAGTCCAAGCTGTGGCATAAATTTCCTCTGCGGCTTCAGGTTTAATTTTTCAGTGCTTCAGTTTCTCAGCCTATTCAGAGGAAACAGAATTGATAATATGTACCTGGAAGGTAGGTGCTGTGGTGATATTTTAGGTCATATGATGCATTTAGATACCTGGAAACAAACAATTCAGAGGTCACAGGACTTGAAGTCTGATGCATTTTTTCATTTTTCCTTTGTTAAAGTGTTGTGACGCTCAACACTAAATATCTCCCTGCCTGCTGTTACGTGAATGAAAGGTAGCTCCAGTGAAGTCAACACATTTAAAGCCAAGGCAGAAGCAGAGCTCTGGCTTAACAAACTATATTTCCTGTTTCATATGTAAAGGTCCTGTGTCAGCCTCATGTCAGCTCATGTGGCATACAATACAGAAAACCTCATTTCCAAAATTTCCGTAGGGAAAGTCAACATCCCAAAACCTTTAATGAAACATGGGACAAGACCAACCTGCAAAGCCAAGGTGTTTCCAGACAGAATATTTGGTTATTCTCATGTGCCAGGACATATTGATGGCCACCCAATAGTCTGGTGAGAAATCGAGAAATCTCTTTTTATTTTCCTGGCTTACTTTTAAGCCAGATAAATTCCTCAGTCACTCTTGCTATGCAACTGCACAACTGTTTTGGACAGCTCTAAATGGAGAAAACAAAAACACATTATTGGGAAGGAAACTGGGAATGGTTTTATATGGTGTTGCAACAACTTATTCTGTTACAATCGTAAACAGGATTCTAGGTGGATAGTTAAATATGTTCAGAGAGATTTCTTCCATTGCTATTTCACATCTATGTTGCAAGTCTCCACTTTTTTCAACATAATTTTTAATTATGTTGTTTTGATGAGCCCTTGTTTATAAACACCACAAATGGGTCCAGTAGGGGAGATAATTTTTCTATTAAAAAATTATTTCTGGATAAAAACATTAAGAATATTTTAATTTCCTTCAAAATTCATTCCTCTTGCAGTGAAAACAGGTACATTTATTTTCTGATATTACTATTTTTGCCTTTCCACATTTATGGTTTTTTCATGTTCTTCCCCTCTTCCTCCTTTATGTCCTTTTTTTCCATTTTGACAGCAGGAGAGACAGAATGGAAAAGAAAAAGTGTCCTCCTTTTTTTAGGGAAAAAAAAAGCTGTGTGGGATACTACTTCTAATGAACATGTTGCTATTTTCCTGCTGAAAATAGCCAAATTTTACCTATTCTTATATCTTGGTAAATAAATAATTTTACAAAAAATCACTCTGATCAGCTATTCCTGACACTTAGTTGCAGAACACTTTCATACCACTTATGAGGTTATTACCCAGCAAATACATGCATTTAACTCTCAGAAGCTGTAGATGTAACCCCAGATGTATTTTTTTTGGTTTTGCCTTCTACCTAATCTTCACACAAATTCTTGCTCCCGACTGAAGAGAACCTAGCAGCAAAGTTTCTCCCTTACCATGCGTGTAAGAATAACTTACAATTCTCCTAATGATATGTGCATTTAATCCTCATTGCTACGCATCCTGGTATTCATTATATGGATGTTTGATTCAATAGTGTATGTGTCAGCCTGTATGAGAATCTGTCCTGGAAATTTTAAATTTACTCCAATTTCAAAATAGCCAGCAAAAAGTGAGCTGCCTTTCTTTTTCTTCCTGAAGTCCTTGTTTGATGAGGCGCCTGAAGGAAATGCAATCCCTCTGTCCCAGCTAAGCTATAAGAATCCAGGGAGAAGCAAAGGATGAAAAAGCAAGTGAGCAAACCCCTCCAGAGTGCTGCATGCTTTGCTGATGGTAGAATTCGAACATAGCACAAAGAAAGGGCTCAGGAACAGAGAGTTTCCATTTATAGAGGTCAGCATTGTGTCAGGGAGCTATTAAAGGCACTTTGTCTACACTGTGCATTGTTTGATGAAGAAATTACATCTTTACTATAAATGTTCTTCAGTACTTTGCTGTGGATTTCTAATAGGGATTTCACCAGGATCACAACTGTTATGTAAGGCATATATTCAGCTGAAAGACTGAAGTATGATCTCTTATGATAGGAACCAAAGAAAGGCAAAGATCTAAAACGCCCAAGAAAAACATAGCTAACTCACAAAGCACTTGATTTGTTAGGATGGGAATATCACATCTGGACAGATGACTGTTCTAAAACCCTTCTTCAGCTGCCACCACTGATGGCCACTTCTGAAGCTCTGAGGACAGGGATAATATCTTAACATTCACTGATGCCCTATAGGCATCAGGCAGGTCAGGCAGACACATTTTAAAGGCTCAAGATCCTGTCTTATGAAAGGAAAGAAAACATAAAACACACTGTCAGAAAGAGACTGAATACTAAATAGGAACAGAACATGAAGAAAAACAATGAGAAAGGTAGTGAGAAACATAACCTCGTGAAAATGCTTTCCAGCTTTTTACAAATTACAATCCCCAAACATTTTTCAGTGGTGCTGCATATCCTTGCATGATGAATTCAGCATTATTAACAATAGGTTTGATTTTCTTAGTTACTTTCTGTGATTCTCATAGAAGCAGTCCATTGACCCTCAGGGTCCACTGGTAACCACTGTGACAGTATAATTATGATTTACTAAGTACGAAGGGACAAATTTTCAAAGACCAGGGCTGGAATTTCACTTTGTAAATGGAAGTAATAATATTCAAACTAACACAATTATATCCAAACATGGCATGCTTAGAAAATGTAGGGACACATAATTTCCTAATCATTTACTATAAATGTCTTTATACAGGAACGAGATCCTCCTACAAAGAATTCTCCTTTACTCTCATACTGAACTCTGCCTGTCTTGTACTTGGCAGCATTACATATATACTTTTAAGTTAAGAACCAGTCATATGATATGAGGCCATATACTCAGCTGGAGTAAATCAGCTCTACTGAAGCAACAGAGTTGTGCTGATGTACACCAGCTGAAGTTCTGGCCAATTTTTCAAAATAACAAGTGCTTTGAAGTGACCAGAGCTACAGCTTCTTAACAACCTGATACAGCAGATGAATGTAAATCTCACAAGTCATTGCAAGACCCTGATCTCCCATTTCTATTGAAAATAGAGCCATCACAAAAGTGATATATTGCATCTCATTTTTATTGTCCATGAGGAGGGTGCAGGTGAAAGGAAGCAAAGGGCAGCAAGGGTGTGGGGCTAGAGTCTGTTTCTGAAACTGCTGAGACAACAAAACTGTAGGTGTCAGCTTACGTCCAGTTCATGCTGTCTCGCACAAGCCACACGACCCAGGTGAAGGTCATGTCTCTATCACTTGGAACCTGAGTGTCATTTACATTTATATGTAATTGTTTTTTGAGTGTGCATGTGTTCAGAGGAGCTGGATGGCTTGGGAATTGGTAATAGGATATCAGAGCCTGTCACCAAAAGGCCACTAGTTCAAAACCAGAGCAGTTGTTGGAGCAGCCAAAAGGTACTAAGTTTCTGCTAGCTGCTCTGCAGCCTAGATGAAATGAGTTGATGATTTCAGCCTGGACATGCGTCCCTATCTCAAAATTGCTCTGCTGCTGCAGCTGTCAGAAAGGACATCTTGTGGATATTGTCAACAGAAGGGTCAAGGACTGATGGTGTGAGTGTACAGATGACCTCTTCCTCTCACCCCAAACAGTTAGTTTCCCAGACAGACTAAGAGACATGCTGCTGGAATAGTGCGGAATATGTCACCCAGCTGCTGCCCTTGCTAGTAGTCTTCTGGAGGTTAAAGCATGACATCAGACCTGTGGATGTTAAACCTCATGCCTTTCAGAATCATTTTAAAAGCCTGAATGAAGTGCTGTGATGACAGTAATAAATAAACATGCAGAGAGACCTATAACAGGCTTCGAAAAAAGCATTTGCAAAACATGTAGCTCAGTACACCTCTCTTACTAAATTTTGCTGACAATGCCAGCAGGTGCCTGGTGGCAGAATTACTGATTTGTATTTTTTTTTCCCTAGCATCTATTTTACTGACTGTTTGGGGTTTTTTTTCCCTAGCTCCGTAAGATTTATGCCCTTCACTAAGCACTTGCTTCCCATATAGAAAATAAATGATTTGGGTTTGTCTGCCTTGCAGCAGGATGAAGAAAAGGATGGAAGTCCAACACACCTATTTAGCTACCAAGAATCCCAGAGTAACAGAAAGGCATAATTAGGCTCCTTGACCTCAGCAAAAATTAAAACCTCCCTCTGAGCTGCAGCAACAGACTGAGCCAAAGTCATCTTGCACTGAGCAGCATCAGCAGAAGCCCAGCAAGGAGTGCAACTTGTCAAGGCTTTCACTACTCTCCTCTCCTTCCAAGACAGGGTAGGCCCAGCTGAAAGCAGGCTCACCTCCACCTGCTTATGGATAACAATGCACACACTATTCACAAAAGGCATAGGCATATCCCTAAATCGGGTAGGTGGGGCAGAAAGACAGCCATCTAGCCATGATAACACAGAGTTCAAAGTTGGGTAGCTCATGAAGTATATGCCCCATCACTTATTGCGATTGTTGTTAAAGCCAGCTCCAAATTACCTGTTCCTCTGGATCTGCAGTTACTGGTGCATAAACTGAGTGGCAAAAACGCTGATGAGGATCTGTCTGTAGGAGCTTCAGTCACTTCTCTAGACTGAAGTGCACCTGTACTTGCAGAGGTGAGGCTTTACACTATTGAGGTATTGAAAGGGGATCCAAGCCCTTCACTCCTCACACATCAAGAGAACTTGGACACAAGTCAGAGCTTCGTATCCGGTCTTGTTTCAAATAAACAGTCACCTCTCAGAGCCTCTTGAAACCTCAAAAATATCCTTCCTGTGCCTCCAACTGACCACCTAAGCTCTACTGCACTTTCGGTCTCAGAGCAAGTAAAAAAGATGAAAATATCTTTCTTGTTATTGCCTTGGGAAATTTCCATATCTTCATTCTTCTGTGGTTGTTTGTACACTGTCACAGATGATCAAACACTTCAGATGTATTGAAAACAACAAAAGCTGAAACAGATGTACTGTGGCAAAGCAGGTGGGTTATTAACCAAACAGCTATTAACCAAATCTGGTCTCTGGAAGGAGCAGGTAAGCACCTCCCCTTCTGAAAACAGAAACTAGAATGGTTGCTGTTTCTGGTGACTAGCTGAGCCCAGACTTACACAAAATTAACCAAAAGATATTTAAGGGAGCAAAAGCAGTGACAACAGTAACCACTGGCATGAGCAGCTGGATCCCATTCCTGTTGAAAGTACCAACATCAAAAGTATCTACTTGTTTGCCAAGTTACTTACAGGCAGCTCAGGGGCAGATAGTTAAAGACCAGTTTACCTTCAAGGGGATTTCCTAATCATAGTTTTCTCTCGTTTCTGAAACTGGCATAATTTCTGCAGCTGATATACTGTATCATTAGGTCAACTGTCTGTGGTCATTGCATCATTATACACACTGCATAAATATTTGGGGGCCATTGCAAATTGCACCTTACATCATCTTGTTTCCTACTTGTTTACTGAACAGCTCTCCAAAAGGTGTCTGAGGGAGGTTTATTAGTGTACTTTATATTACACTAGTATGTACGGGCTGCTATTAAGCACTATTCAAGCATGGAGCAAGAGAAAGTCCCAAGTCTTACATTTCACGTGCAAGATGGTTAGAGAAGCACTGGGCTGGGAGATGAGGCAGTGGCAGAGACAAGGAAAAGCCCAAGGGCCCCTGACACCTACTCAGCATCCTCCCTTCTGAAGCTGATTCATGCCACTGAGTTTTCTTCATGCTGGAACCCCTTGTCCTGTTTGACTCTTTATTAGTCTGTGGTTAGTGTAGTGCCTAGAAAAGCCACAAGTGGGATGTGAATAGAAAGTTCTGAAAACGAGAAACTCCCTTTCTCTTTTCTCTGCAGGTGTTCAAATATTTGCCATAGCGTAGAGAGGTGACAAGCCCACCCCACCACCTTCTCTGGTTCCAACCCCAATGGAGTTGTGTCCACAAGCAGCAAAAAAACACTGCATATTCCTTCAGCTCACAATCTCCATTTGCAAACACTGCACGTGGGCCTCACTTATCCTGAAATACTCTAGTGCTGTTATGCACAGGTGGGATTTCCTCATGTGTAACCAGGACACAGCTTATGAGAACTTAATGCTGAAAGCAAATTGACAATTTAGAAATTGAAAACCATCTTTCCCCTCACTGTGGGACAGAGGAAAGCTATTTGGTCAAGGTCCTTTTCAAGTAATAAATATATGTTGCGCTTGTTCAAGTTGAGCTCATGGCAATAACACCATACCAAATACTTTGTCTAGCTGTGCTCACACACAGTTAAAGGAAATTGTAAAGTTTTTGGCAATGTTTTGTAGAAGATAGGTACAGCACGATAGAGTGAAATGGCACATATCAGCTAAGCTACTCAAGCACAATGAGCTAGAAACTCAAATGGTTTAATTCAGAAGTTATTAGTAATCTATCAGGAATTATCTTTGAGTTAGCATCAAGGTAACAATATCATGACAATTCTGAAGGAAGCAATCAGCGTGCCAGAGTTCATATAAAAAACCCACTGTTCACAAGATGAAGTTTTTCAGTTCCTTTGACATTAGTAAGCAAGACACCACAAGAATCTGTTATTCAGGCACTGTAAGAAGGAATAATTTGAAAACTAGCAAAGATGAGAATCTAGAGGACACAACCTGAAATGAAGGAAATTTCATTTCAATATGAAATGCAGGAACTTGAAGGACTTGGGGAATAAACATGAGAAGAAATTCAGTTAGAACCTTAAAATGTGTAAAAGTTTTCCTGTGAAATGAGGATAATCACTTCCTCATACCTGTGTTTGAGCACTTGTAAATTGTGGGCAGAAATAATGGATGGAATGACTCAAGATATATCTAGGACTCTCCTTCTAACAGCAGGGACCATGGAGCACCAGAACAGACTGACAAGGCCGTGATGTTAGCATCACTGCAACTCAGATAAACACACACCAGAATGAGGCAGACACCATGGTCCCTTCCAGTTCTATGATCTCCTGACATTCCACAGCAGGTAATTCATGCCCCCAGTATTAGTCAACTAATTCAGCAAACCTGTGGGTTTGGACATGACATACTGCTCCAAAAACATTTCTGGAATAGCACTTCTATAACCCATTGTCTTGGACTGTGCTGGGCAGCCAGCCGTCTGCTGGGGGTCTGTGAACAAAAAGAGAACAAAAACTCACCTCCAAAAGTCTCTTTGTTTTGCAGTAACATTGCATTTAGGGGAAATAATCTTCAAAGAAACCAGACAAGGTGGATAGTGAGCACAGAAGTGTTATATCTATGGTACACAGTGGAAGCATTCATATTAGTAAGGTGGAGATTTCAAAACATTTGAAAGACAGGCACTGAACCTTTAAGACCTGACTACTTTTAATGCAGAAACAAGAATCTGAATTGGTTAATTAAATAGTGATTCATAAAAATTGATTTCTGGGATTTAAATTGGATGAGGTGTAGCTGATACTGAATTGTTTATTGCTTGTTGCTAGATGGTAAGCATTTTGAGGGCTGGAATAAAAGACTTTCTGTCATTCTAGTATTCACTAGCACTACCATTTGCTCTGTTACTACTTCAGATATTTTTGGCTGATACTGATAACACAAGTTAAGAGCAAGAACTGATTCCCTAGTTTCTCTCTGTCTGTTTTTACACTGTGGGATATACATAAAAACAAAACACTTCTCCAGCATGAACGAAGAGAATATGCCATACAGCATGGTACTGCTGTTATGAAAAAAATCCCTTAAATATCAAAATGGGCTTCCACATGTGGTCTCACTTCTGGACAAGAAGCAGCCAGCTGATATGAATGTTTGCAGTTTACTCACAAAAGCAATAGGAAGTTCCTTGAGGTACTCCTGCAGAGAAGTGACTAACGGGCACAACAGAGCCTCCTGAGATAAAAAGAAACCAACCCAAACTTTCATATGCAAAACTAATCCAAAATAAACTGTTCTCTAAGGCTTATAAATATTTAACTTTTCCTCTTTAAAATACTGCCTAGACTTGGTGATGGCAGGGACCTGAGATTCCTTCCAGTTTTACATCTTACCTTTCTTATATTCCTTCTTTCTCTTTCTGACTTTTCTACATGCAACATCCACCAGACTTAGGAGAAATAAAAGGTCCACAAGAAAGTGGTTCATGTTTTCAGGATTTGCAACTTGATCAAAAGTACAAGGAAAATCACTTCCTAGCTAATTTATATGCTAAAAATCTGTAAGTATTTGAATCAATATTCAAATATTTGAATTACTATATGATTACCTGAGATCTCAGGGGCTGTTCTAGGTGAACTGTTGAGTTTGTTTAATACTATGGTTGTTTCTGTGAATGATAGTTTAAACAAACCAAATAGAACTTACAAGCAGATGAGATTTGCTCATCATGCACCCAAATATCTTTCTTCATGGGACAATACATGCTATTTTTCAACAGTCAGTTCCATGAAAATAAATACATTTTATGATCCATGAGACCAATAAAAACTAACTCAGCTTGAAAGATGAATTTCAGTTTTCAAATAATCCCAGTGAAATATGTGTGAAAGACCTACAGATCAAGAATTATTCATAGAAATTATTCAGACAATGGTTTCAAATAACCAGCAAATGTGAGAAAACTGTAAGCTATTAACACACAATTCACACGCCAGAAAAGAAGCATTGTATGAAATAAATTACTGAAGACAAAGAGTTTTACTTCTGTTTTTTCCCAAATGGTGCATTACTAGCAGCACTCTCACAGATCAGCTCACTGATGAGATGGGTTTAGTAGCACACAACATATAGAGAACATTTAGTCACACTGGCCTGAAAACTTGAGGCACCAAAATAGAAGTTCTAGAACTTTTTTGTAAACAGCAGACAAGGAGGAACATTCACAGCATCTAGTTGGGGCTCATAGTCTGTTTGGCCACCTAGACGAGGCCACTGAAGGAAATATGATTCTATGCTACTAATTTAAGACACATATTAGGGGCCTAGAGTGAGATGTTGTGAATATTCCTTATAGTGTTATGCAGCAGACACTGGAGAAAAGACAAGAGGAACAACTGTCCTATAGATGTGGAAGCAGAGGGAACCAGTCTACAAGGATCAGCAGTATGCCACCTGATTTTCAGGCAAGCAATCTCAAAAGTTACACAGAAACAGTAACAAAATCCTTCATCTACTAATAGATAGAGATGTAGTGACTAGTAACAGCAACATTCTCCAGATTGATGGATTTTTATATGAAGTATTTCCTTCCTAGATTTCCTGGCCTTCCGTTTTCCATCTGAACTTTCCTCTAGACTTTCTACAGTGATATCTGTGTGGAAAAGATTTACTGAGTGGACTACTCCCGTGCTGTGCTGTGTTCCTCATCACTCAGACTTACCTTGCTGCTCTGGTCACGACTGGAAACATGGTGTTGGTAATAATGCAAAGTTCATCGGTGACAGGCCTTCAGTTTATTCATCTATTTTTGTTGGCAAAACTGTTTTTTGCCTTTGACAACTTATGATCAACTAAAGATCATAAGATTCTTTGCTCAAGAAGAGCTGTACTAGGGACAGCATTTTGGCCAAATTTCATTAACATTGTCTCACTAAACTTCATCTATGAAATCATTTGAAAAGGTTGTTCTTCCTCATTTTGTCTCTTTAAATGGCTTTGGAGGTTGCTCTGATCTGCTAAATAAATCCTCACATCCATCCATTTGCTGTTAAGTAATGAGATGCTTCCCCTTCTGTTTCAGTGTCAGAACAAATCCAGCATGACAAGACTCCAAGAACTCCAGCTCTCTTTCCTATACAACCCAAGATGATAGAAGTCTCTTAAGGCTATCTGGCTTCTAGAATTTAGGTCTGCTAGTGAAGAAATCTCATGGAACAGAGTTTCAGCACAGTTTCAGCACTCCTATGCTTGATTCTGCATCTCAGTTTCAAACCTCAACCTTCAAACAGACCTTAACCTGGCATGGAAATTGATTCCCATTCCTTCTCCATGTGCAGGCCATTTTTTATTTTCCCAAAACCAGTTTCCTCCTCTTTGCTAGTGAGATCTGCAAACGCTTAAAGAGGCACCTAAAATTTGCTTGCCAGTCTCAGCTTAGCTAGAAACAGATTAGGCACGAAGAAGAAAAATCAAGCCTTTATTTTCCAGAAAGATTTTCTTTCTACAGATGTCCAGAAAAGCTAGGACACAAACTCCTCACCTCTGCCACACACAGATGGGATTATGGCAAAGGAGATGTTCACAGTCACCAGCAGAGAAACACTTTAAGGCGTTTAAGGCACCCCATGAGCACCAGCGGGAGTTTGCAACAGAGCAGCTGTTCCAGTATGTGGGAAAGGGGATTGCAGATTAAAACAGACAAGGCAGCTTAAGGGATCATTTGGAGTGAGTTCTCAGTGTAGACATCCCTTTTCCACTTACAGCTGCTCCTAGGGAGGGAGAGTGGAGCACGCACTTGCTCCAATGCCCGAGATTCACTAAAAGAAAGCAGATCAGTGTCCAAAAATTGCTAGCAAGTGCTGCTGCTGTCTTCAGACCTTCACCAGACAGTCATGAGGGAGTGCCACATGTGTGTGGCAGACATTGCACCAGACACAGCTGTTGCCAGCTCCTTGCAAGTGGAAGGCCTGTGTCACTCCTCCAGTGCTCAGTAGGGAAGGGATAAAAAAGGAAGAAACTCAATTTAAATACTAAATATACACACACACATGCACATTTCTTTGAGAGGGCAGGACGAGTAGGAGCTTACAAGAAGCCTCATTTTTCCTCTCCCTCTGTTCCTGGAGCAACACCTTACTGTGCTTCTTAGAGACCAGAAGATGAACACAGCTTGAAAACTCTATGTGAACAACTGTCCTCTATTTATTCACAAGAGTGAACAGTTGCTGACACTGGTTTGTGTTCCCACACCTTTTTTTTGCACCTACACAGAGGCAAAGCTTGAGACTAGGAATGGTGGCTTCCTAGAGAGGTGGACAGCTGAGCTGGAGCGCAAAGAAACCTGAGCACAGGCTGAATTCCCATGTCCCAAAGGGCTTTTCAATTCATCATCTGGGCTGGACCCCAGCTTTAGGGTTCACGTTCATACTCAAAGCCTGGACTTGAGTAAACGGCTGAGCTCAGCCTGGGTGTGCTCAGTGCAGTTCTGCCCATCCTCTGGGAGCTTTCAGCAGGAACATGGGCCACTTGGGCAGGCCAGCCATGAGGTGGGTCTCCTCTCAGCATGCTGCCACCAGCACGCTCAGCATTCTGGCTGGCACCAGAATACATTTTAACACACTTCTAAGGGTATAAAGAAAAACTCCACTCATTGTGAACCTCAGCTGTGCAGACATACAAAGCATGTCTGACCCCACATCAGCATCCTTCATTTCTGTGAATTTTCCATGGACCAGAGAAAGAAACTTGGCCCCTTAACACCTTTTCCCCTGATGGTAACACCTCAGATCCACAGAGCTTATTTCCCTTCTCTCTGCTGCCATTTTCTGTCACAGAAAAGCAGGACGTGGCCCTGCTTTGTGAGAACTCATTTGTGAGTGTGCAATGCCGAGATCAGCTCTGTGTCTCTCAAGGAGGCAGAGTCTGTCACGTTTGCTGCAATGTATGAGAGACAACTTCCCACAGTTAAAGCACTTTGACAGAACTTGGCTCAGGAAAACTGTCATCAACAGAAAGAAATCTGTTTGATTTGATACCAAACTTTTCATCTACTGCATTAACATCACTTTCATTCTCCTTTGGCACATAATGGCATGCCAGTAGCACTGAGAAGTTCCCATTGTGATAGATGCTATGCAGACACATAACAAACTTGTGCTGCCTGCATTCAGGCCTGAAGTCAGCAATCAAAAACACGGCATTAACTTCATAGCCCCAAAATTCTTCTCAAAATACCACAAAAACCAATTCTTCTCGAAAAACCAGTGGTTTATCACACTGTCTGAAAACACCCCAAAAGCACTTCAGGAAATTTTTAGGTATCATTTCCACCACCTTTCCTATAAAAAACTGGTGGTTGTTTACGGGGAAGGAATCACATCTGGACATATTGCATGGCAGCAGTGCTCAGTCCCCTGCTCCAAAGGCATCCAGTGTCGGTGATGGTACTGTCTCCATTGCTGCATGAGTTATTGCTCCATTACCAGCCTGAACTTGGAACACCGTTCAGACTGCAGCAATAACAAGACAGATAGGTCTTTATGAAATCTATACTATTAACACTATTTGTTTTGCCAGGAGTTGACAACTTTAGTAAATTGCTCATAATTGGCTATCAAGGAAAAAACACAGCACTGCTCGCCATTATTATGGTATTGATTTTCAATAATTGCTTTTTTGGGGGTGGGGGAAGTGCACATGTCACTTTTGTGCTGTAAGAGGGCCTAGAAAGAAACTGGCTGTGTGCATCTGCTCTGTGTCTGGAACTTCACTGTGGCACAAAAAAAAAATCAAACAAAAACATAAAATGTACACCAGGAGAAGATGAAACAAAGATTTATTATATTTTTTTCTCTGGCACTATATTTTAGCATTAAAATAAAAGAATGGAATTAACCATGTAGCTAAACATGATGGTAGCCCTGTAGGATATTCGTGTTAGTCAAAGGCTGAAATACATTAACATTAAAAAAACTCCATAGGGTTATTTTAAATATTCATTAGGAAATTTACAAGCTTTGGTGTAATGGCTGAGGACTCCAGTGTTTTTATAATTGGGAGCCGGGCCAGTGGAAAGTTTCTCAGCCATGGGAAAATAATGTGGCCCAGTTTCTCTTTCTGTGTTAGAGATTCTTGATTATGCTCTCTAAATATCAATCCCCTGAACAGATCCACAGACACCTGATATTACAGTATTGTTATGTGGCATCATTCATTATCAGTTCTTCTGCTTGGTGTTCCTTTTTCTTCTTCCTTTTTTTTTTCTTATGTGCAGTCATGCCCATGGCCCAAAATGTAGCACTCTATTCTTCTCATTTCAGGTGAAAGGGACAGCATTGCTGGGAAGAGTGCAAAGAGTGTCTAGTGTCTCTCAACGTACGATTCTGAAAATTATTCTGAATATTTGCTGACAAGCACAAGCACTTAACATAAACCCAGGAAGACTCAGAAATCTTATTTAGAGGTGACTCACTCAAAATTCAATTAACATAAGATTACAAACTGACCCAGGAAAAGAAAGGGTATTTCTGACACATTTATTTTTCTTTCGCTTTTTCTCCTTTTTTTTAAATTTATAATTTTTAAGACATAAACTAGCCAAAAAGTCAGCATTCCTTCAGTTTTGTAGCCTCCTGTTTCTCTGGACATAGAAGAACTGCCTGAATTTTCTCTTCCTCACTTTCTTGTTCCATAGATGTCAAACGATCACCATGAAAGACTGGGAAAGGAGAGTTCTGAAGATTTACCCCTCCCAGGAGATCTTTGCCCAGATTTGCTATAAAACTCAGCATAATCTTTGATCTTCCAGTGACTTGTACTCTTCTCTGTTACTTGAAACCCAGCATTATTATTAAGCTTAAGTAGATTGCTTTAAACTTCTAAAATATTTACTCTCCTGCCTCCCAATGGGATGTTAACAATAAAAAATAGCGAGGGCTTCTACATTTGTTTTTACTTTACATAAACGAATTAAGCAGTCTCTACGAAGCTTGTTTAGACCCACAATAATGTAAACTGAAGCAACACAAAAAAGCCTCCGCATCCATGTTTACAGAACAGAAATCCTACAGTTTTTGGAGGGAGAGGTTTAGATAAGGTGCCTAACTCATCTTTATTCCCTGGGCTGTGAGCAAACCTGGATAGGCCCCTCTGTTCATAAGGGAAACGTGTGACACTAACAGCTTGGTTGTTTGCTTTTGTATTTTTTCAAGTGAGTTCAAAGGGACTCACTTGATTATATCCCTTCCCCCTCCCCCACCCTTCATCTTTCATAACCATTGTTTAATGAATTTTTATTAGAAAAGCATGGCTGCACTTATGAAAAAAAAAATCTGTCTTTGAAACCAGGAGCAGAGTGTGTTTTCCCTGGCATTAGCCTGTTAGTTTTTAATATCAGGTTTGCACTGGAGTTGACTCCTGGTGCATTTTGGAACCATAAGCCAACAAAGTGAGGCTAATGGGAAAGGAAATAATACAGGAGAAGAGAGCCCCTTTTGAAGTGTGGGCAGGAAATCTGCACAACCCTCTCTCCTCCTCCTCCTCCTACTCCTTCTCCATCCTTATTCCCTACCCCCATCCCATGCAGTGCCCTCCTCTTCTTAGAAAGAGTGTCTTTTGCTCTTGTTTTTTTTGTTGTTCAAAGGATGGGATCAAGCAAAAACACCAGCTTAATATCAGCTTCTCAATCAGCAAAACTTATAAGAAAAATATTCCTTGGTATAAAAAAAGACAAACAAATCAGTAAACACAAGGTATGAATAAACTAAGGATTCAACTCTGTAGCTCCAGACAAGGTGAAAGATGTTTCCTTCAACCAAGCTAACCACTGCAATATGCCTCCCCTGAAGCCTCTGAGAACCAACAGCATGCATAGCACTTCACAGCTTAGTGACGACACTGGAGCATGTCATGAGTGCCTCAGAGACCTACTAGCACTAACATCATGTAAAAAACACCAAGGAGAAATTGCCAAGCAGAAAGACTTCCAGCTCCTAAATGGCATGCTGGTGATGCAAAGCATTGCCAGATTGCAGTCACAGATTTGGCCTCAGCTATTTACTGTAGCTCATTCTTTGCTGGCATCCCTCGTGAAGCTCAGTTGGGTTTGTGTAACTATGAGAAGTCTGGGGTAATGTTGGTTGTCCCTTTCCTATTTCTCTTAGTTATAGCATCAGTGTTTCCCAGAGAGACAAGCGGTCTGCAGGAAGACCTCTAGTTTAGGATCTGGAGGTTTGCCTACTTCACCTATTCAAAGCTGCATACTTTGTCACAGAGATTTTTGTGACACTTGGGTAAGTTCAACTGCTTAACAGAATTTGAGCTCTAAAATATCTTTGTGATTTTGCTTGTAACACTGCAGCTTAGAAAGCCATATTCATACTTTCCTATCATACAGCACTGCCTAGGGAGAAAACATGGATGAAAAAAGCAGATCTTGCAGTACTGGGAATCACCAAAGTATCAAGAGACTTGAAAAAGAGATAATATGGAAAGTGAAAAATATTTCACATTTTAAAAATGGAATACAGGAATCACTGAATTTTTCGTGTCCACTGTCCTTCAACCAATATGTTCTCACAATGTAAAATTCTATTACAAGAACCATGGATACGTCTACGAAGGGAATACAAAATGTTTTAAATGTGAGTTATGCAAACAATCAGGGTTAATATTCTGGCACAGTTGTCCAAAATGGCATACTAGAACCTGTTTTTATCAATGTCAGAAATCCATCACATTATTCTAACACAAACCACCAATACAGTATTTCCTTGAGCATATTATCTAGGACTGAGTCACTTGTAAGTTTTAATGGATGTCACAGCAGAAGCAGGGCTGGGACATGACCTGGTCAGTTACTGCATATGCACTTACCACAGGCAGGAAACACACTGTGAGCACAATGTATTTCTGGGTCACAGGATGCTTGCAGCAACTCTTTGCTGCAGTTCCCAGACGCACCTGGACATTAACTGTGATAAGCACAGAAAAAACTATCATGATCAGAAGATGGAGGCTAACTTCCTCCAAATGCCATGGTCTTTCTCAAAACTTGTTTCATCATAGAACTAACACTACATACTTGCTTATTAGGCTAGGCAAATATCTTTCTCTACAGCAAGAGAGTTAGCATAAGCTGAGAAGATAACCCTCTGCTAATTCTTATTTGCTGCTTTTACTGGTGAAAAGAAAAGGTCAATAGAACAGGGTATGGCAGACTTGCTGAAATTTTCCTCTACCTCTTTTAAGCAGCTTGACAAATTATTAATACCCTGATCCAGCTGCACATTTTTCATTAAGGACTGGACATGCCTGTACAGTACAGGGATAACAGAAAAGTAGATAACAGCCCATCCAGAAAGTTTTCTAGGTGTGCAAAACACTGCACACTTTAACTTGCCATGTGCTTGAACAATCCTTCACAAAAAAACCCCATCATTATACAGGTGCTGTGTGGTGTTTTTCACATTCAGGGTGTTGAAATAGCATTAATTGTCTTCCGAAGATATCCATGTCAGAGCAAGCTACCCTAAATTCCTGTTAAAGCTGATGAAAAGAAAATGGGCACTTATAAGACCAAATTCATTTCCTCCAAAAACAGAAGTTGTATGAACCACATGCTATGAAGTGCTTATTTGTTTCCATCACCTACAGAGAGAGGATTGAGTAGATCAGATGTAGCTATCAGGAGAGACAGCTGAGGCGGTGATTCCCATTCCTGGGGAACAGATCTAAGCAGGTTTTAGAGGCTCAGTTCAGGAAAGACACAAGGTGCTGGGAGACACAAGGCCTGAAAGAGTCTGGAGTATCACTGGAGCTGTGACAGCAGAGTTTCATCCCGGCTATATAGGCTCCATGTGCTCTACCAAATTTATAAAAATTACATAGGCAAACTCCTGCTGATTTCCACATGTGTCCTCAGTGTCAAACTCACCTTTAACACACTAAGAGGGTGATCCCATCTGCCTCTACCGTGGCACTGGCTCAGTTCATGACCTTGGTGGCAGCTCTGTGTGGCATTAACTTGCCCTTCTGCCTGCAGGAACTGCAACCCAGGGTGTGTGCAGGTCTGGAGGGAAGGTGTACCATCTGGAGATCACGGTACCACCACTGACTAGCTGGAGTCACTCCTCCAACCCAGAACATCTGAAATACAGGAGGCAGAAAAATCTAACCATATGTCTGGCAGTTTTGTCTGCCATGGTGGGCAGCCACTCCAGCCAGACCCTGAGACACAGCAGCCAGAAGGGATTGCTGGCTTCTTGCACATGAGGCATGAAGACATCAAGCTTATCATTAGGGATAGCTGAGCTTCATTGTGGAGTTGTTTGTCCCTCTCATTGACTTTACTCAGAGCCTCCTACTATCACAAAATGATGGCAGATATGAAGATGTCTTGACATCCTGGTTTAAAGACCACTGACTTAACAAGGTCAATCTCTAATGATTTCAGTAGGGCTTCATTAAAGACAAGAATAATAAGCTCAATGCAATCTCCTGTCTTATCCATCCTCAGTGTATTGGCCAGATTGGAGCCAACAACTCTGACTTCATATTGGAGGCAGTTGTGGGGTAGCAGCTAAGGAGCTACCACAGGAGATAGAGACCTTTGACAGGGAGGACATGCAGTCCCTGCCTGTGCTGGACCTGCTTTCCTGGCCCAACTTTGAGAAGGTAATTAGTGCTTTCATACCTCATTTAGGAGTTTTTTCTGGGTCCAAGGGTGCAACCACATGTTCTTGTTAAGATGCTGTAGAATTTAAAGCCCATACGCATGCGTTATTAATAACATGGAAGAACACATGGCACCATTCAAGGCAGCATGGGGGTTCAGGCATGGGGGCCAAAACAACTACGAGGAATGCGAGGGAAATGTGTACCCATAGCACCCACGAGGGAACAGTGTTCAGTGGCATGAGACATCTACCCTCAGGAGGGATGCTGAGAGGAATGTTGTGCTCAGAACATAGATGTGGCTCCCACGAGCTCAGAGAGACAAGCTGGACCAGCTTCCAGACCACATCACAGAGTGATACAGAGTGTTACATCCCACGTTAAAGAGCAGTCTGAAATTACCTTCTACAATTCCTCCATGCCTTAGTTTCTCTGTGGTATAACGAAAGTAATAACTGTCCCCATTTCTCCATGATGCACAGTCACTTGCATTTCTGGGAGAGGTGAGGCCTGAAAGTCTCTCAGCTGACAGTCTCCAAGTAGTTGATGTAAAGTTAAATATAGGACTGAGATGGGGTCAGCCTGCCTCTTCTCCTCTACCTTTCAAAGAGGGATAATGAAACAAGTGGATAAATAAAATTATATCAAATCAAACTGGGCCTGAAGGTTACCTTGGCTGAAGCAGTGACATCCTCTCAAAATACTAGTCCAAAAAACAGTTTATTAAAAAGTGGTGAGGTAAACCCCATTGTTCCACATTTTTGGCTCCAGGAGGCTGGAGCAACCCTCACCTGATATAATTTTAAAGTGCTTGGCAAATGCACTAAATAAGAGGGGGGTTTCTGCACAAAATGAAAACTTATACAATCCCTTAAGAGAAGCCAAACCTTAAACATGTGAAAGCTTATGAAAAATTAGATGATGTGAAAAACACTTTAAATCAAAGCAGCAGGTAAAGCTGGAAATAAAGTTATCTTCAGTTAAAATCTCTATGTACCACATTGACGGTAATGCTTCATTTCCTGCAGACTGTAAGTAAATCAAAGCCTACGTTGGGTTTCCATATCTGTCTAAGATCTCATCTCCAAGAATGTATTATTTTGGCATTTCCCACATTGGAATTACCTCTGGTCCGAATTTGGGTAATAGAGTATGATAACATATTAACAAGTAATAAGCATGAAATTTTTATCCATTTTAAAATGTATTACTGGGAAAGAAAACAAACATGTAAAAAAGCCAGCATTTCAAAAGTAATCAGCAAAAGAACTGAGCAAACAAGATTTAGGTCACAAGAGAAAAATGAAAGAAAAGTATAGCTAATTGGTGGCATTTTTGTTGAGAAAGAATGTAAGAAAACCTGCATACCTATTCAGGAGAAGTAAAACAGATGTGTGAAGTGTCTGGCTGAGCTATTGTTTTAACTTTGTAATCTAAAATAGCTGACTTGATTTCATTTTAACAAGGGATTAGTTTAGCAGACAGTTTGGATTAGCAGCAACATATATAAATAAACATGCTACTCTTAAATACTCAATTTATAAGATGCAGGACAACAAGAATCAGGAAAATGCTAGTCTTGAACTTTTAGATTACAGAGCCAAAACACATGCCCATTCCACAGAGACAAGGAATTAGCAAGAGCCTTCGCATTGCATAAGGTAATACAAGAAATATTTGTGATTATGATTTCACTGAGAAGCAACTCAAGCCCTGCTCTATACCCTGATTCCAGAGGATTAACAAATATTTTACACCTATGCTATTTAAAAAAAAAAAAAAAAGAAGGATAAGCTCATACTTTACTATTCATATGAGAAGGAACCTGACACAAGTCAGAAATTATGGGTCCAGTATCCTGTAAAAAAAGATGCATGTTGCTTCGGCCATAGAAGAGTGGAGGGGAGAAACTGTCTGCTATTTGAAAAACCCCTTTCCTAACATGTTTTTCATACAGCAGTGAAGATCCGGAATAACTGATCTGAGGAGGGAAGGTGTCTGTGCTGGTAACCAGAAAGAGAATGAGACTGGCAGAGAACCACTTCTCCTCCAGTGTATTCAGACAGCTCTCCATCAGTCTGAGCAGTCTCAGAGCTTGCACTAACTTTTAAGTTATAAACATTCACAGACATTTGCGGTTTTATATGGGATTTTGTATAGTCCCTTCCAGCACCGCCAAGCCAGATGTGATTCTAATGTCACAGTGTTTTCTGTAGCAGTCATTTTTGCTACCATCTGTTAGAGGTCAACACTAGTATGGGTTCTTTATTTTTTTTAGGCCCTTTAAGTCAGTAAAGGCTTAAGCCTGCTACTGATTCCAGTGCACTTTGACTCTTGCCATTAGGCTGAACACTTGGATATACAGAATCACAGAGACCATTCACCTACAGGAGATGGCCAGCATGCTCCCATGAGCAGCAACTACCTAAGTTGTTACAGGAGTTTCAGTCCACTCCCTAAATTCCTGCATGCTGTCTATAAAGATGGCCATGCTGGAACAGTCTTCCTAGGAAAAGAGTACATCAAGGTAGAAGGGGATGNCGGGCTGGGTGAGTGGCCACTCTCTCATCTGGCCCCCTGAGCTGAGGTAATTCCCCCAGGAGGGAGACCTCTGTGAGAGTGGTGGCTATCTCGCCAGTAGCCCCGATCCGGACAGTATTAGTGCTGTTCTCCACATCCACGATGAATTGGCTGAAAGCAGCAGGAATTAATTACAGCAAGAGATTTTACCTAGATATTAAAATCAGTTCTTATGTTAAAAATGCAGAAGTATTGTGAAAACTTCATAAATGAAAGTCTGTAAAATGAGTTACATGACATACATCTGTGGGAATGGCTTAGGAAGGCAGAGCCTGGGCTGTATCTGAGGTTCCTTTTGTTTTTCATGGAGTAACATTCATTTGAATTGATTCATGTTCATCAAGAACTGATAAATACATTGACTACTCACCATCAGACATATGGCAGACAAAGCCTAATATGTATTAAATCCAGAGAATTTATGAGATTTCCAATTTAATCCAAGAATCTTTAGCAAGCAAATGCTTCTGCCTGGAAACCTGTCTACAAAAGAGATTTTGTGAGAGAAAGATCTTGCAGGTGCAGGAAAGCAGACTACTGAAGACATCAGAGAATGTCATACATGGAAAATCTCCTAGTATCTCCTAGTGAGATAAGTTTCAGGTAAATGCACAAGGTAGCAAAGAAAAAAGGCATGACAATCATAGAATCACAGAGACAATTAGGTTGGAAAAGAACTTCGAGATCATTGAGTCTAACCTTTGACCTGGCTCTCCTTGTCAGCTAAGTCATAGCACTAAGTGCCATGTCCAGTCATTTCTTAAACACCTTCGGGTATGGTGACTCCATGACTTCTCTGGGCAACCCTGACATCATCTGAATCTGTCTTCACCTGCCTGAACCTTTGTTTTAGCTTGTTTAGTTGGATCAGCAATTACCTGATGACCAAGTGGCTATTGCCCATTTTGTCCATTTGTTTGCCAAACCTCTGTTTAATCTCTGTTAGATTTTCACAATTGTTTGAGGTAATGTATTGAGTTTGTGTGGCCAGGTTTTGGTAGCAGGGAGACTGCAGGGGTGGCTTCTGTGAGTAACTGGTAGGAGCTTCCCCCATGTCCAATGGAGCCAATGCCAGCTGGCTCCAAGATGGACCTGTCACAGCTGGCCAAGGTCAAACCCATCAGTGATGGTGGTGGCACCTCTGGGATAACAGATTTAACAAAGGAGGAAAACTGTACAAGGGCAACTGCAACTGGGAAAAGGAGTGAGAGTCCGTCAGAGCAACAACTCTTCAGGCACTAGGGTCAGAGAAGCAGGAGCGGGAAGAGGTGCTCCAGGCAGCAGAACAGAGATTCCTCTGCAGCCAGTGGTGAAGACCATGGTGGGCCAGATGTCCCCCTGCAGCTGACAGAGGTTCATGGTGGAGCAGAGATCCATCTGCAGCCCATGGAGAAGATGCACACTGGAGCAGTTTGTGAAGAACTGCAGTCTGTGGGAAGGTCCCACAATGTAGAATTTTGTGGAGGACTGTCTGCCACAGGAGGGGCCCCATACTGGAGCTGGGGAAGAGTGTGAGAAGTCCTTCCCCTGAGGAAGAAGGAGAAGCAGAGACAATGTGTAGTGAACTGACCACAGTTCCCATTCTCTGCCTGCCTGCAGTGCTTGATGGGAGGAGGTTGAGAAATCAAGAAGAAAAGTTGAACCCAAGATGAAGGGAAAGTTGGGAAGGAGGTGTCTTAAGATTTTCTTTCATTTTTCATTATCCTGCTCTGACTTGATAGGTAATAAATTAATTTCCCTGAGTCAAGTCTGTTTTGTCCATGACAGTAACTGCTATTATCATGTCTTCCTGTCCTCATCTTGACCTACAAGACTTTTCTTATATTTTCTCCCCTGTCCGGTTGGTGAGGGGATTGATGGAGTGTGTTGGTGGGCACCTGGTGTTCAGCCAAGTTTAACCCACTTGACCACAGGTAACCATATATTTTTATTTAGATATAGTAACAAGTAGCTATTCTTTGTAGAATTAAATACCTATAAAGTTAAGATAACGATGCAGTGTAGAAGAATGCAGGCTTAAAATGATAACTGAAGGGACATGGGAGATACTTGAGCTATTAATTTATCAGTGGTCAATTACTGATGATTAACCACAATTCTTAAACTGTGACAGCTCAGGCAATTACCTGGCCAAGACCTTTCTTCCCTCAGAGCCATGGTGGGGAGATGCTGAACAGGTTAACTGGCCTTTTTGAGGCTGCTCAGCTCTTTCCCTGCACCACAGTCACCAGCAGAATAAGAGAAGCCCATATGCAATACACTATAAGAGCCAGTATCACTCAAACTCAGGTATCTCAAGTTAGTGCCTTAAGTCAATGTGGCTCAAAGTATCATAAAAGCACTTTTCCAGAGCTCCCAGGCCACTTATTTGTGATGGTTGGGGCTTTCTTGGGAAAAAAGTTGTTGTTTGGTTGCATTATTTTCCAGAACAACTGTCTCATTGGGAACTTCCCAGATGCTAGCTAGGCTCTCCATGAGGAAGGTTGGGCTTTTGAATCTTATCTTCTGGTAATGACAAATCACTACTTTCACTTTTTCAACAAATCCTCTCACTTAAAAGGGAGGTAAGGTCTGTGTGTTTACTAGAACAAGGAGAAGCAGAAGACCTGTCAGTAATTTACAGTCATCTGTTTGTCTTTTGGGTTTTTCCACACATGAAATACACCCAACCCAAGAACACCAAGAAGGAGCACGTAACTGGAGACAGCAGGGAGTGAAAGTGAGCCTTCACCTTTTCTCCTGTGTCTCAGCCTTAAGTGTCACAACCTAAAAGTGCCTGGCAAGGCAGAAAGTAGAGGGAAAGAAAGTTTTCACTACTCCACTACATTCTGCCTGAGTAAAGATTGTGAGATGTGTCCTAACACAACTTTAATTAAAATGCAATATCAATTTGATTTGAACCACCACTTTTGATATGAAACTCAGCAACTTTATGTAGTAGGCTTGAGCAGAGATAAAAAATTAATGTCTTAAATAATTTAGGCATCAGAGAGAGTCCCATGACCATAATATAAACATATCGATGTTGGCAAGAAAACATTTATTATTAATTTTACATAAGAGCTACAAAGTTCCAGGTGCATTTCCTATTTCACACCAAACTTTGCAAACATGAGGAGCTTAATGGTAATTAGAAGTTATTTATTTGTATCAATTTACATTTATGTTGAGAAAAAAATTATGCTGAAGAAGGAGGGTTGCTCTGAGTTTTCCAAGTATATTTGGACTGAACGAGTGCTCGTAATAAGTTTTCAGTGCTGCTGCAGTAAATGAGTAGGTGTTTACAAGAATACAAAACATATTAACTAACCATTTCTGGAATTGTCATGGCAATGCCCCAGATTCCCTATAAAATCCTGAATAGGTACTGACTAAAATGTTATTTTCTTCTGTGTTTGTCTTCTTTACTCAGAATGATGAACCACAGAATATGATCCCGTACAGAATACATGTATATATATAAATATGTTTGTGTGTTCGTATATATATATATATGTACTATAAGTACACACCTGCATGAGTCTGATGTAGATATTTTTATATTTATATTTTATATATATATATATATATTCAGGGTATTCAGGCTTTGTGTGCAGTAGGATAAACAAAAGTATGGCAAACACCAAATCTGCAGGAAAGAATTTACATATTTTTGTTGCTGCTAATAATCACTTGGCAAAAGGTCGTTCTTGCAGTTTCTTCACAGTATGCATCTTTGAGGGGACTCTCATTTTCTGAATCCTGCAACTTTAAATGAAGAAATCCCTTTGCCTACCCTCATTTAAATTCAAACACACTATTACAGTAAGTCACTGTGTTTACTCACTTCATGATCTGGGCCCAAATTTCCAAACAAAGATTTTCAAGCCAACATTTTAGACCCCTAAATTTAGACAGAAAAACAGCATCGTTATTATTTGTTTTTCTGATTCAGCATTTTCCTGTTCTGAAATAGCAGTGATGGAGGCAGAGCAGACGGGCCAGCTCCGAGCCCCAGCTCTGGCAGCTGCACGACGCCGAGCAGAGAAGCTCAGAGGAGGGTGTAAGGCCATTCCTAGGTGGCATCAAGCTGCCGGGACTAGCTCCAGCAAGAGGAGCAGGATGAGACTGCAAGGAGCCACAGCTGGACCTCCTTGAACTCAGGTACTGCCTGAACAGTGCTGCCTTGCCACCACCATCGCTGAGGCTGCTGAGGCTCCAGCAGGGCCCTGGAAGGGAAAGAGGGAGAGGCTTGACTGGAGCTGCTCTCCACAGCCCCGAGCGGAGCGCAGCTCAGCCAGCCCAGGAGAGCAGTTCATCCATATTATGTGGCTTGTGTATAATAAAACATAGCTCACGCATTTTTAGATCATCAGCTGCAGTATTAAAACAGGCCCCTCACTGAGAAAATAAATACAAAAAACATGACTAGAAGAGATGGCACAATTACAGAGAACTGAGAGCAAAATCAGACATACCCCTTCTTTTTCTTCCTTTTTTTTTGTTTTAACTAATGTAATTAAAGGCTTCCTCAGCATGGACATAAAGGGAGTATTTAATGTGAACCTTAAAAAAAAAAAAAAAAAGAAATTTAAAGGGTTAATATACCTCAAGGAAAAAAAAAAAAGGCAGTAAAAAATTTCCTAAAAACAC
>VZTH01011898.1:250956-260492 GCA_013397815.1 Aleadryas rufinucha | reverse complement strand
ATTTCCTAAAAAAAAAAAAAATTAAAGATCCACAAATGGCTGGTGAAACTCCATAAAGCAGCTGGAACTTGTTAATAGTCACACTCTCCTGTGACCTGAGATGCAGGAATCTAACCATGAATTTTTTACAGATATCCTTTAAAACTAGTGCTGGCTGATATCACTGTGGCCCACTGGACTAAAACTTTCTGAAGACACTGTGGCACCCAGAGAAAATCAATTCTCCCGACATTTAGGCTTCAGAAAAAACACCTTTTTTCCATTTCTTTTTCTTAAAAAAAAAAAAGGGGGAAAGAAAAAAATAAAGAAACACTTAATCAGTAGCAGTGACTCAGTATTAAAAACAACAGTACTCTTTTCCCTCTGCTCTGCACATATGGTTCCTCTGAGAGACCAGAGTTAATGAATAATAATAGTGGTTTCTTCACCAGCCATTGCTAACGTTGATATTATGTGAAAAAGACTAAATACAAGAGAGCAGTTTTCTACAAAGATGGATCAAAAAAACCTTCTGGATCTAAAAGCGCCAGAATTTTGCAAGGTGTTGATAAACAGATCCCAAATGTTTCTTTCTTAATTACAGCCACAAACAGATACCCAGAAGAAAAAGTGCTGAGAGCCATGCTTGCAGGCAATTAAATCAAAATCCATACTCAGATTTTCATCACATATTAGTGGGAAGAACTGAATGTTGCATTAAACTAAGGGTTCCTCCTAATGCTTACCCTCATAATTCAGAGATGTGCAGGAATAGAGGCCATGCTTTCCTGCAGGATTCTGCTCCAATGCAGCTGAAATGAAGGCCCTACTGTGGGCCACCTGGTGACCTGTCTAAATCTTCCTGTACAGCTCCACACTTCCTTCCTTGCACAGGAAGAAAATACCACATGACATTCCAAGAGCACTGATGCAACATGAACTGACTTCCTGTGGGGTTCTAGCAGCTTTCTTGCAGTGACACTCTGCAGCGGCATTCTGTAGGGCTTCTTGTATAAGCTGGAGGATAGCAGCAGCCCTGTGAGACCACCTGGCTTCTGGATTAAAGTGTATTCACCTTGAGGTGCAAGTGGAGTGAACACAAAACTGTAGTGGCCAACACAGCAGCCCCTGTGGTGATCTCAGCACAAGGGTTGAAGATACTGTGCCTAGACTGAAGAGTCCTTGCTGAGAAAAGTGATGGGGTGATCTTTAATAAGTCTTTGCTAAAGTAAATTCAGGAGTGGGACCTTGTTTTAAAAACCCCCCAAAACATATGAAAATGTGGGGGTGCAGCAACATATAAATTTGCCACCTGAGTCATTACCTACTTGCTGGACATAAGTTCAGATTCTCATCATTCACCTTCAAAACACCACAGAATCAATGTGCTGTGCTAGCCAGGACACTGGAATAGCCAAGTCCTTTTATACATTTAACCATGGTAGGGAAAGCTATTTTACGTCCCCATGGCTCTGCTCCTTTATTAAGGAGATCTGGTGGAAGGAGTTGTGGCTTTAAACATTTCTTCTCCCACATTTTGTTGTGTCTTGCTCTGAGTTTGTACAAGGCCCAGCAAGTGTTAGAGCCTAAGCACAGCTGTAATAATAGAGCCTTTGGGAAAGGTGGCACTTCCATGGCTGCAGGTGTTGAAATACTCACCCCGAGATCTCTGTCTCATTAGCTCTGCTCACCAGCCTCCTTAGTATTGGAAAGGTTACTATAACACTGTGCCTATGTGAAAGAAGTCAGGCTCTGATCTGGACACAGAACAGCCTCCCAGAAGCCCTGCCACATTTGTCACAGCCCAGCTGTCAGTCTTCACAAAAAGGCCAAGGACTGGAAAGATAGGAAAACCAATTCTGCTGGGCCCTGCAACAGGTCATTCAAGGTCAAATCAGGGTGGTAATATGAGGAAGTGCACTCTGCTGGAGCTCATCCCGTGCCCATTCTGCAAGGAAAACTACAGTCTTTAGGGCTGTCACTTTCCTTCACAACCACTAAATTCAGACAAACATTTTTTAAAAAAACAATCTCAGAAGAAGTTAAACTAACAAACTCTAAATAGGGAAAGGTGTTAAATTATGTGTGGCCTCATTCTTGTGCTCCCCCTGACAAACAAAATGTGGCCAAAAGAGAATTACAAGCTATGAAGCTGTTAAACTTCCCCTGGACTCTGTATTTCAGATTCCTTATGAAGGAGTTGTTACTCTGGATATGTCGGCATGCTGTATGATATAAGCCATGAGGAGAAGGGAGAAGAGGGATTCTCTTCTCTCTACACGCACCCACACACAAAAACACGTGTGTACACACACTGCCATTGAAATGAATGAGCCCATTCATGGTAAACACACATTCTATTGGTTTATTAGGCTTGGAACCAAGTCGCACCATCTCAACCTGCCAGCGTTAAGTTGTACATACCAGAAAAATGTCTCACCTGCAATACCTGTCAGTCTATTCATATTAATGCAAGTCTTACAATTTCTACTGTCCATGTACCAAATCCTAAAGGCCTTTTGCAGCCCTGAAAATGGGCAGGAGGATCTGGGCAGAAGGACTGAGGTACCACAGTCCCTGGGACTCACCACCTCCTTAGGAGGCAGGCAGTGTTTCCCACAGGAATGACTGCCAGTGGGAGGAGGGACATTCCTTGAGGTTCCGCTTTCAGATGCTTCTCAGAATCCCTCTCTCTGGGTGGGTTGGCATCTCCTCTGCCAGCAAGAGCAAATGGCCTATCTCCCACAGGGTCTTAGCTGATCAATCATAGGTGGAGGGCAAGTTGCCTCTAGGCTGTCTTCTGGCCCTCAGTAGCTCTTCTCTCTGTGGTCTTCAGTGCTACTCAGCACCGGAGGTTCTGGGAATAATCCTCTGTCTGCATCCAGCTGTCTGTGTGCTGCAACAAGAGCCTCACAGTGCCCTGCCAAGCTGCTGAGCCTTTGAAGGCACAGCCCCAAATACCACACGTTCCATTCCAAGGCAGAATGTAACGACAGCTATAATTAAAACCGTTATTAACGCAAACACATGAAGTCATAATAATAACTAAACTGTCCAACAGTGTCTGAGGTGGTATCTCACTTCCTCTGGAAGATCAGACTTGTTCCAGTCAGAAGACAAGACATCTGCTTCGCCTGGCTAGTTCATAACCTGGAGACCTATTGTCTAAACACACTGCATTTGTTTCCTGTTTTACACGCCACTTTTCCCCCATCTTCTGGGCAGAAGTTCACTGGGACTAGCAGATAGCTGGTGTGGTTGCTTTGCTCTGGCTGGAGACCAGGTGCTCCCCAAAGCCATTCTATCCTCTCCTCCAATGCACAGGGGAGAGAAAATATAACAAAAAGCTTGTGGATGCAGGTAAGGACAGAGAGAGATCACTCAGCAGGTACCATCACAGGTGAAACAGGCTTGACTTGGGAAAATTTGTTTCCTGTATTATTAATCAAATCAGAGTAGGATAATGAGAAAATAAAAACTAAATCTTAAAACACCCTCTCCACAACTCTCCCTTTTTCCTGGGCTCAGTTTCAATTGCAATTTTCTCCTTCCTCCTCGGGGGGAGGACTCACCACACTCTTGACCTGCTCTAGCATGGTGTTCCTCCCACAGGAGACAGTCCTCCACAGACTTTTTCAGTGTGAATCCTTCCCATGGGCTGCAGTTCTTTATGAACTGCTCCAGCATGGATTCCTCCCACAGGGTGCAGTCCTTCAGGAACAGCCTACCCCAGCATGTGTCCCCCATGGGGTCGCAAGTCCTGCCAGCAAACGGGCTCCAGTGCAGGCTCCTCTCTTCATGGGTCCAGTGGTCCTACCAAGAGCCTGCTCCATCATGGGCTTCCCATGGGGTCACAGCCTCCGTCACACATCAACCTGCTCCAGAGTGGGACCCTCCATGGGCTGCAGGGGCACAGCTGCCTCGCCATGGTCTTCACCATGGGCTGCAGGGGAATCTCTGCTCTGCTGCCTGGAGCACCTCCTCTCCCTCCTGTTTCACTGCCCCTCATGTCTGCAGACTTGTCTCTTTCACATAATCTCACTCCCCTCTCCTGAGGAGTTGCCCCTGTGTAGGTTTCCCCCCTTGTTAAATCTGTTATCCCAGAGGTGCCACCATCACTGATGGGTTTGACCTTGGCCAGCTGTGGCAGGTCCATCTTGGAGCCAGCTGGCATTGGCTCCATTGGACATGGGGGAAGCTCCTACCAGTTACGCACAGAAGCCCCTGTAGTCCCCCTGCTACCAACACCTTGCCATCCAAACCCAGTGCAGATGATTAAGCCAATATTGCACTGCAAACTGCTCACATTCACACACAGCTAATTCTGGCTCATTGCTTTCAAATATGGTGTAGCAGGAAAGAAAAGATCTTTGATGTCCATCATCAACTTCTTACCTGTATCTCCCAACAAAATCATCTCACAGGAGTCTGAATAATAATAAGTACATAGTTCATAGTGTTCTGGTTTGGACTTTTTTTCCCAATCTCTGTAAATAATCTATTTTTTGTGCTTTCCTCCAGCCAGTTATTTCTCTGTACCATCAGTACAACACTTTCCTACACCTTGATCTTTATTTCTGGCATATGCAGCGGAACTTAAGAGCTTCTTCATTTAAGATCAAATTAACTCTCTTCCTTCTGCTATATTTTTTTTTTCTCAAGGAACCCCTATCAACCTCTGTAACTACTTTTCACATACTTTTTAATAACTTATTAGTCATGATTACTGAAACAGGATTTCATGCAGTGGTAGTAGTTCCCCTTGCACCGATAAGAATGATGAGGAACACACTCAGTTTGCCAGTATAATTTTAATCTTTATTACTTTGTATAGAGTCTCATCCTAAGTAGTCAGTCTGAAACTCAAAGTCCTTAGCTCACCTCAGAACACAAAGTTTATTTTTATTTGCAAAATATACTAATGTTCAACTTCAAATAATCTGAAGAGCTAGCCTGCATCTCCAAATCCCTTCCAGGTTCAGATTCAATTTACAAATCATCCATTTGTAGTTGAAAAAAATAAAAGTAAGCTGTGAATTCTCTGGAGTGTTCACAAGGTCATTTTCAGTAACAGCAATAAGTGGTTTGCAGTCGATTTCAGCTAATAAAATAGTAATAGCTAAGGCCTCCCACAACTAAGACATGAAGTCTTTTACAACCATGCCAAAGCCTCCTTTTCTATCTGAGCTTATTAACTCTCATTTCCTGTTAGCATCTACTATTCATAAACCACTGATCTCTAGCTGTGACCACTTTCCTGCAAGAAGATTGCACTGAAATGCCAAAATACTTCTTTGAAACACCTGTGGACAATATAGTTTTGGACATACCATCCTCCCAAATTAATTCCTTTTACTTCTTAGACTTTTTATTAAGGTCAGGCAATGTCATTGTGTAGGAGCATTGTCTATTTATTTATTCAGGCAGCAGTATAAGGTACAATTGTCCTAATGTAATCCATCATTCCCAGAAATCTACTATTTCTTTGTCAACTGAAGTGGTTTCACTGTTACCTATATGTCTTACCAAATAACCTTCTTTCTCGGGTGTGTTATTTATGTTACAGAAAATTTACATTTTGCTGGCATCACACTAACCCAGCAGCTTTGGTTCTGTTCCAGGATGCTCACAGCTTCCAGTTATTCTCTTCCAACATTTCAGCTTCTTTTAGTGTTTTTCCCATATTAAAATATCTTCTATGGTGCCCCAATTTCTTCTGTGCTATCAAAATTTTTATTTTTGTTATAAAAATGGAATGCTGAGCACAACATAAATGGAAGTCTGAAGAAGCAGGGTTTCCTCAACAAGACATGGAAAACACATAAAACATGTGCTATGTTTTTCCAAAGACTTTCCCCAGAATCCTGCTGACACATCCAGCACATAAAAAAATCTGGTATTAGACATCTCTGAAAATTATCCCCAAACAACTACTGTGACTTTATTTTTCTTTTTTTCGTATTTATTCAATCCCTCTGGTCTACCCAGACAGAAAATATTCTGTCCCTATTTTTCTCTCTAGAGATGAATAAACAGTGTATCCACAGCTCATTCTCCTATGCATTTCGCGATTATTGGGGTAATAAATTCACCCCTTTTTTTTTTTCTTTTTTTTTGCCTCTTCCTTCAGAGGAATGGAATTTGAATAGGAAGAGGGGACTAGAGGAAGGCTGTCTCTCTCCTCTGATATGTGTTCTGCTCAAAGACTTGTTCCCTAGCTGGTGTCCTCTGATGCTACCTCAGGTATACTGTCCTCCTGTCCTCTCTTCATGAGCACATTGTCCTGATGAGAAAAAAATTTGACACATTATTTTTTCTATAATGAGTGGTCTTTTCCATAAAGTTAATACAGACTGTATCTGACCACTTTATTTACCCTCATGTTAACTTTAGTTGCTATTATCTTACCCCTGTAAACCTCCCCTGACTCTCCATTATCTGCTTCTTGTCAGGAGGATAACATTATTTCAATCAACACACCATCATGTGCACCAGTGTCCAATTTAAAATGAATAAATGTCTTACTTGCTTTCAGGGTGTTAGTCCATTCATCTTCTGATGAATTGCTCTTATGAAGAATGCCCCAGAGCAAATGGTGCTGTCATTGATCTCCTGTATGCTGCTTCTTACACACTGTTTCACTGTGATGTAATCTAGTGCATACCTTCTTCCAGTTTATGGCTTGTGCTCTTTTCCATGCAATCTGCAGGCCCAGATGCTGCTCTTGTAGGATTCCAATTATATCTTCATCAAGCATTTTTCTTTGCTCTGTTTTGGATTCTCAGTTATATCCTCTCCTTCATTCTGAACTGGGCACCTGGTTAGTTTGACAAACTCTAAGTACTTTGTCAAGAGTTATTTCATGATGTTCCAATGATTTGTTCCAGATCCAGTCACAAACTCCTTTGTAATCAGGCTCTTGCTTCATTAAATTGCGAGATTTTCTCTTCAGTCACGTACTTTCACTGTTATAGATTTCACCTTCTTTTCTAATACAGAATTTTTTTAAATAATTTTTTTAAAAGAAATAATAATCCTTATATTTCATTGTTTCAGAGTAAAATACTCCTGAACATTTTCATGGTTAATTCTGACTGCCTAAGTAACTGGAAACCAAAGCAACCTGTCAGGACTTCAGTACAACCTATTGTATGACAGCTAATATTCTTTAACTGCCTTCTCTTTTGCAAGCAGGTAAGGACTATGTGGTCATTCACATCTTCTGCTGTTATCTCCCACTCATCCAAAGTTTTCTCTGCAGTGAAATTCTTCATTGCTTCATTATTCCACTTGAGATGCTTTCTTCCTTTCTTTTTATTTTTAGCATCATCAGTTACCTCCTGGTGATTAACTTGTGTACAAGAAACTGACCTGGTGTCTTGCCCATTTCCCATTGCTGTGGACAGCTGCATCACTCCCAAGGCTCTCTACCAGACTTATTGTCTGGGACCCGAAGCCTTTACATGCCCTGTGGCTTTCCAGTGCAGTGGTTCACAAGTGCCACACTGACAAGGCTGACTTTGAAGGAGTTTCTAAGGCACAGAGGTTGCTTTCCTTCCTCAGGGGATTATAGAGCCTGAAGCCATATTAACTGTTGAACAGATTTCTCCCTCAGATACTAAGGTTTCTCACAGTCACTGGATTTGTCTTCTGTCCAAACCTCGCAGAATAAGTTTCCTAAATGGTGAAATATTCCCCCTTCCTGAAGGTCAGTTTTCCTACAGTGAAAGACATTTCTCTTCTTCTTTCTAAACCCTCAGAAGAACTAGATCTTTTTTTTTCCTCTCATCATTTCCTAGGTGTGCAAGCCACATTGCACAAGTTTTGTAAATCTAACAGTTCTTGGAAGGAGTGGATCTGTTACATGTGCAGGGTACAGATGGTCTGCACACATCCAGTAAACCTGCTGCTCTCAAGATGCACAGGACTTAGAACATCTGGTCCAAGATCAGTGGTACAGTAATAAATAAGAAAGACAAATAAACTCACACCTTTGGTGTAAAAGAGAAGCAGGCAAAAACCACAAGAGATACCTCAAAGTGGGAAAATAAAATTTCCCTCTGCTTGTCTTTGACTACACCTTTATCATACCCTCCATGGAAATCCCAGGCTTGCTGCTTCTAAGACTATCTCACCCTTGCTCAGGATGACAGATCTCAGAACATGATGAGCAAGGCTGAAACTGCATCTAGGTTCAAGCAGGTTGTCAAACATCTGAAAATCCATTATCTATAAAAGCAGTCTTCAAATTCCATATGGTTAGAATTGCCAAAAGACAGAAGGGCATCATCTGGAAAACTTAACACAACGTAGTTTTAAGCAGAGCCAGGAGAAAGGGAAAAAAAAGGAAAATTACTCAAAGTTACTTCTAATCTTGCTTTTTATTTCTGAAAGACAGAGTTTGAATGTGTTGTACACCTCAGTGATATGGAGGTAAAAATGAAAGATCCATATCAACATCATACATAGGCTTATCTGCAAATTTATAAAAGGTCTGAGGCTGCTACAAGAGCTGGCACAGTGAGTAGTGCTGCAAATTTTTGTCTTTTTGTCTCCCAGTCACATAAATCAAGCTGTGTCTATACAATTACTGAGAAAGATGCATCTTCAGCCCATGAGCTTCTGCCAAGAGGAGGGTTGTACTCAGATTTTGTTAAGGCACTTAACAAGCCAATGCTGAATTTTAAGTTAGACCACAATAATAACACCTCTATGGAAAGACCCAATGAATTCATACCATCACAATCACTTCCTCCAGGTTCTCATGACACCAGGTTATGACTGAAATCTTTACAATCAATCAGAAACATACTCCAGGACAGTGCAATAATTTATACAAAAGTTTTCATCCTATGCATTCACAACTCATATGCTTTATTAATAGCTGCTACTACAGCTTTGTTCTCTCCACTGTGTAAATTCAGTAGGATTTACACATAAGGGCTAGTCTCTCATCTGTTTATGGAATATTCACATCTTTCAGGGGAATAAACTGTCTGACTTAGCCAAATTTTCTTTCTCCAAATTCCATGTTCTCATAATCCCTACAGAGCTACAGACTCCAAGAGAAGTGCTGCTGTTATGGACCAATGTGAGGCCATCCTTCACTCAGATTCAGGGCTCTGGAAGCACTTTTCTTAATCCAAAACAAGAAGTCAGATTAAATTTTTCCTCCCAACCCTGAACAAATCCATCACTTTAAACCCTCACAGCTTAAAAGTATTAAAGTCTTGAGTTTGGCAATGTTCTCCTGAGTGAGTGAAAAAGCTGATTATTTCAAGTTGGAACTGCACAGGTCATTGTGTCCTTAACAAAACGAAAAGAGAGTGGTTTTACTGACATCATTCAAGGTACACTGTGGTTATGCTGGCTGAAGATATAGCCATATATTTAGTACCATTTCAAGTCATAAAAACTTGCTCACAATTTTTTTTTTTTGCTTAACTTGAAAAGTTTCCTGGCTGGTCACACGTGCACAATTGCAAAATGACTAAATGAATCTTCCAAATGTCAGTATTATTTTCAAAACATATTTGTCGTTAAACTGAGATGGCACG
>VZTH01011898.1:228456-248456 GCA_013397815.1 Aleadryas rufinucha | reverse complement strand
CGTTATAATGGGAGACAGGATGCAGCCTGCAGTCTCCTCTGCCACTAGGAGAAGCTACTTGGCTCATCTGACCAGTGGAGTACAGCAATATTGGTTTAGGACATAAGGAAAAAACTAAAGGCAGGAAAAGTATGATTTAATAAAAAGTGATTTCTAGAGTGCCCACTACAGATGCACTCAGCTGCATTGCATAAATTGCAAGGAAAGATTCCAGATTTTTGTGCTTTATTTGGTTTTAGGTGTTTTCTCAGCCTGCTGGATTCCTCAGTTCAGGTTTCTGCTGCTTTAGAGATTCAAAATTATGCTTTAATTTTTTTTCTTTCTTATATGAAGTGAATTCCTACAAATGGAAAAAAAAAAAGTGGGTTTTGTGACAGAGTTTTCTTTCTACAGCAAATATTTTGTTGTGTTCATAAGAAGTATGACAGACACTTCATTACTGGCCTCATCAGCTTGAGGAAGTGGGATTTTCCCCATCAGAGGTCTACATCTACTAATGTGTAAGATGTAAGGCTTGTGTTCTAAAGAAACAAGTCTGGCATTTATGTCATTTCCAGGAATAAAATCATATTTCAGCCACATATACGTTGATCTGTTGATCTTGAGGCTTTATTTACAAAAATCAATGGTTTGTTTATGACTTTCTGGCATATGCTTTTCCTCATAGGAGGCTGATGTGAAGAGTATGACTATCAGCCAATGTTTTATCAGTGCCCTACCATCATACCCGCCCACTGGTGCAACACAGGAGGTTTCTGTAGCTGTATCACCAACCATTCCCACAGCGGGCATACTGTGTTATCTCAGGTAAACACATATTTTGATAACCCTAGAAATTGCCTTGTAGCTCTTATACATTTCCATATTGCCTGGCAGCATGCTTAGTGGCCTGAAGCAGATTGAGCATTTCATGTGCTCTCTCAGGATGCCATTTTATCTCTCTCGTTTTCCCCACCTGTAATATGTGTTATATTTCCTACTGAAAGATATGGTTGTGATTAGTTTTAAATGTTAGTGAAGCATTTTGAAGTTGAAAGATTTGAAATAGCAGGTTTTGGCTCAAGTTTACCTTAAGCAAAATTGAGAGTGTGGAGAAGGTATGTTTTAGCTCCAAGCAGCAAATAAGAATCACTACAGCAATTGTGAAGAGAGGCAGGTCATATAATGAAAAAACAGGTCCCTGAACACAGATTCAAGTAACAGCTGGAATTATATTTTCATGATATTTGCAACCACTTTAGTGCATTGAATGCAAATATTCATACTTTAAATGAGGGGGTTTTTTTTCAAAAGCACTGACTAAATATAAACATCCAAAGAAAAAATTATGATCCATATTCACAAGATAAGCTTTTTGCACTGTTTATTAAAATTTCTATACCTTTGATAAACATCAGTTACAAATCAGAAGGAATACCACTGAATGTCTTTGACTAATCCTATATCATACATCATAGTCAACATGATCAAATTCCAGGAATTAGCCATGGCACAGTGACTCTGGAGTGGAGATTTTGCTCAAGATTCAGATGCCTAAACTTAGCAGTTAACAATCTAGATAGCTACAAAAGAATGAGGTGTCAGTCTAGCCATTGGAGAGATCCATGGCAAAATAGCTGCCATTTCTGATGCTCTGAGGTATCCTGCAAGGTGCCAGATATCCTGCCAGAAGTTCCTTCATATGTATTATATCAAAACTCACTTGGAGGTCTCAGGTACCCTATAATATTTCCCTTTGTAAGAGACTCAGTCCCCAAATATCTGCTCTAGACTCCATTGAGGGAATGAACCAGTGTGAGTGTTGAGCTAACACAGAAACATACATTGTCAACACCTATATGGAGGCCAGGCTGTGTCCCACCCCAAGCTGTAAGCAGTCTCATGGGTTTAACTATGTTATTGTTTACATAAACCAGCTTTCCCAAACTATGATTATTCAGCCCTTGTTAAAGAAATAACGGAATATTCATATTAGCACAGTTCCTGGGAGCTACAAACCATCTAATTTATTTTAAAAATTGGATGTTTTAACCAATTCCTCTGAAGAATACTTTTGATAATCCTAGAGAAACCGTGTGAGGCTGGGAGAGCACAGGGGACCCAGTACGCAGTGCTGGAAGCTGCTCTTCAGTGTCATCCTCTGGAAGAAATGGCTCTCCTCCAGAGGAAAAGGAGAGTCTGTTATTCCTGCCAATTTCAATGAGAAAGGGCCCTTTCTGTAATCACAGCAAAGGGAAAAAAGAACTTCCAGCCATTCTTCCTGTTGTATAGCAAGAAAAGGAACTTCCTTCCTTTGAAACTTCCAACAGGGAGGCAGATCATAGCATAGGTGGAGTTAAAAACCAGAATGAAAGCTTTTTGTGATAAGACACTGTCTCCTAATTGCTGTAACAGATATTGTTAGTAGAAGACAGAGTTAATCTTGTATCCTTTTGGAATAGCTTTATAAATTTCTCTTGTAAAGATTTGTTTCAGGCAAGGGGAAGGCAGCTTCAGAGTTCTGAGCAACATGCACCTAACAAGTCCTTTAAGAGGTGTTGCTATGCTAGCACTGTGTCACTGTCTCTGGGACAGCAGGAAAAAGTTTTGGAAAGAAAGCATGAGAAACCTTCCCCTTGACCCCTAGCTATTCACCCAGTCCCACCTAGCAGTGAATCATGACACCCACTTCCTGCTATACTGCATCAAGATACCTTATTTTGGACTAAGAATGTGCTTATTAGATGTCTAGTGATACATGAAAGTAACCATAACTTCTCCCCATCAGCAGAAAAGAAGGAAGTGTGGGATCAGAAGTGTGAAAAATCAAGGGAAAGTACTGATTTCTACACAAACTTGTGCTCACTGGAGCTCAGTGGTCATATTATTCAGGCCAGCAGGAAAACCTGGAGGAAAACAGTCAGAAAGAAAGACCACAGACACTCTCTGTGCAAGGAAGAGAGGTGATGATCTTTGCCCCTGAAGTAACTTTTTCTAAATATACGAACACCCCAGGGCAAGGCACTGAAGTACTCTTCTACCCACAGTGAAACCCTGGGTCTTATGTCCAGTGTAAGCCACTCTTTCCTCTGAAAGTCACCAATGCCATATTTTGGAGATGGGTCTCACAGAATGCCAAAGGACATGAAAATACATGTGCTGCCAGACAGCTCCTGAGTGAGTACCTGTCTGAAGAGACTCTAGAATGAGACCAAAAGGTAGTATTACAAGAAAAAAGCATTTGTTAAATTGCTTGAGATGTCATAATATGATTAATTACAATAACAAAGGAAGATCACCCTTTGTTTCCACCTCATCTTTTCCAGGGGAGGTGTTGTTAGCACAAGCATTAGACCTAGGATAACTCTCAGCCTATCACACATTTTAGTAGGATGACAGAAATCTCCAAGAGCAACAGCATTGCACAGGAGCTGCTGATAGCTCCTCAAATGCATAGATTATTCTATTTTTGATGATATGCGTATGTCAATCTCAGAGCAAAACTGAGCCCTTAGGGCAAAATTCTTCTCTCAGATCCACACATCAATGGGAGTTCCCCTCATGCAGGAAGAACTGACTATGGGAAGTGAGAGCTGCTGTGTAGGTCAGGATAGAAAATTTTGTCTGTGTTTATTTTTGAAATAGTAAATTTAAAATATAAATGTAATTTTCTGTAATAAAAAAACATTGGAACAAAATCTAGATATGCCCTACCAGCATCACAGAAAAACATACCACATCCACAAACAAATATTTAGCTCAGGGGTTTTGGAGTGAAAGAGAAGGTAAAATTATGTCTTTAGAAAAACTGAATATATCAAATTCTCCCTCTAAATGGTGAATCTCTTCAGAATGAAAACACTCTTTACTATAACAGACTCACTGGGGACAAGGTGCTTGAAGATCTCTGTAATCCTTCATAAGGTGAGAAATCACATTCCTAGTGCCTTCAGGCCTTTACAGGCTGGCTGGGCACATATGTAAAGAAGAAAAGCCTCATTCCACCATGCTTACCATGAAGCATGTCCAGCATATAAAATGGAATTCCTTTGTCCAGAGGGGTAGATGAAGAAGAAGGATCACTAATCTAGAGTAGCTGCTCAGGAGCTCTGGTGCCACTTTCCCAGATCTCCACAGGCCAATTGTGTATGTAAATTTTGGGTTAAAAATACTAAAATATACATGTACAAAGAAAGCAGCCTGTCAAGGATTTAGCTTTGGAATTGCAGTCAAAGTGTGTATCTGAGCCAGGTCTATGCTCCCTTTACACATACCTATCTTTGCATGCTTCTGTAATGATAAAATTAATCCCTTCACAGTGAAAGGGTACAGAACCTACACCTCCTTTTAATTCCTAATTCTCCCTGATTTCTAATTTGAAAACTAACAGCTATTAAAATAATGTTTAAAAGAGTGAATTGGGACATATATTCTATGGTGACTCTCTGAACTGGTGTGAATTTCTCCTGAAAAGTCCAGGCTGCTGGTGTCAGGTTTTAATGCTGGTGGTCTGATTTAGTCTCTCTCTCACTTCTGCTATTTCTTCACTTTCAACATCTTCCTGCTTGAAACCTTCACTACTCATTAGTCACTATTGAGATCATTAGCATTCAGCCTTGGCTCTCCACAGCTACTATAAACAAAGATATAAAGTGCTTTCTCATATTTCTTGCTGCAGTTTCAGAAGCAGTGTATATTGCAAGAGGGTAAAGGGACTTACAGCTTCAGACAGATACAGTACAAGCAAAACAGCAGCCAGGGACAACACCTAAGGCTTTGGAAAGATGTCACTATTTTGAATTATTAACAAGAAACAATCTAAATTAGAAACTCACTAATGTGCCTGTAGGAACAACATACCCCTAACACAAATGTTTATGAATTAGGTAAGCTTTTAAGTACTAGTTAAATAAATATTCAGCTACAACCCATTCTGCCTGTGAACATGTAGTTAGAAATCTTTGTTACCCTGCTAGAGACACCATGGATATAAAATGGTAACAAGGACAGCTATAAAAAGTTTGTATTCTATTTCCACTTGAGAAATGTCAAACTTTATTTTTGTTAGTGTCTCTCTGGAAAATATTTCTTTGGCAGTTTTTTAACCATAACCTGAGAAGAATATTTACTTGCAGGAATAATCACTGTTGAGTATCAAAATTAACTTAATACTCATTACTTTGACTATGGCAGTGCTTCTTAACTTGACTTGTAAAATCTGTGCAATGAATTATTCAAAAGCCATTATTGAAATAACCTCTTCTTTTCTAATATGGCTGCTTGTATTTCTCCATTGAAACACAGCATGCATCTGTTGCCATAGATACCATTATTTTCTGAAATAAACATTACTTTTTTCCTCATTCCTACATCCACATACAAAAAGCTAAACTATGACACCTTTTCCAATCATATGTATTGTAGGTGCAACAGTCCATTTAAAGAACAATCTTATTAACAATAAAAACCTATCTTACCTCAACAGGCAGATATTTAAGTGACGTGAAAGATGATAATTCTCAAAGTTTACTAAACACAACATGGCATGCACATATACAATCTTTAAAGGAGTGGCCTTTCTGGGACTCCTGTAGATATGTAAAATATGAGGAGGAGGACTTTCACTAACAAGACATGGAGGGCACAGGGAAAGATGCATATAAAAAGCAAGTTTCCCACAGTGTGCTTCTTGTACCACTTGTGTTCTAGTCCTGTGGTCTCTGAACACTTGGAAAGGAACCTTCTATTCCATGGCTGGGTTGAATTTGGGGTAATTTCATTTGATTAATTGGACAGTCCATTTTAGCCTTGTTCTCCTGCAGCACAAGAGTTTGGGTAATTTTCAAAAGTCTCATATACAATTTCCAAAAACAGCACTCAGTTCAAGGAACCTAGAAAACTCTGCACAGGGATCAATCTTGTCATATCTATACTAAGTTAGCCTCATGCAGTAGTCCTGAAGGAAACACACTGTTGCAAAGAAAATATCTCCTACTTCTCGCAGTAGGGAGCAAACTAAATTTCTAGAGGTTGCTTCTCTGTCAATGATTATACACACAAAGCAGGTGAAAAAAGGACAAAATAAAATAACACCACCGAAAACAAAACACAAATGTCCATACAAGTGAGTAGAAAAAGTATCATACAAGTTTCATCCTGGTCCACTCCTGACTATGGTCAGGCAGGTATGCAAAGATAACAGATGCTTATAACTGAAACCCAAAACAATGGCCTGGAATGTAGAGGATATAAATCAGCAGTTGTCCTGCATCTTTAGCAGAACCACACTGAAGTATGCAAGCAGTACTCGGCCTTTATAGTGTTGTAAAAGACGTGTGGATATTCTAAACACTTGTTCTGCTTTTTACGAACCTGTCCTCAAAGTACAAGCAACCAAGAGCAAAAGCAGGCCATATCAATCCCCAAGTGCCAGAGCACAGAGATGTGCCTTGCAGCATACCTCATGGGACAAGGGACTGGAACTATCTTGGATCACTTTAGGAAGGAGGTCCCAAAGGGAATACCTTGACAGCAGCCATCTTTATAAGCTGGAAGGTTTTCAGAGTAATCATTTTTTACTGACTAATCAAAACATCAAGAGAGACATGGACTTTTATGTAGGTAAGTCTAGAGATACTCAAGGCTTTAAATACTGAAACCAACTCATTCAATATCAAAAAACAAACAAGCAGTCACTGTTGAGAGCAGGATGGCTACCAGCAAGAGACACCAACATCTGAGTCAACATAAGATGTAACTCTATTTGCAATACATGATGTAGTCCTATAATAGTTTACAGATCCTAGCTTGCATTACTTTCCCTTCATGTAAGCATAAAGACACCTAGATCAAGAAGATATATCTTGCTAGGCCCTATAAACTTCACAGATTACAGACCAAGTGAAAGGCTGAGACTAGACTAGCTTGTGACCTAGCTGCACTGTGGTGCATGATAATAGTATGACTGCTAATTTTTCAAAATTCAATGTGGCTCTGGCAGTGAGGGTCCTCCATCACCATTTTTGAGAAAATGTGAAAACTTATGCAGTCTGGCTTTATCTTATTTATAGAAAGACCACTACAGATTACAGTTACCAAACAAGATTGGATATAGAGCAAGCATCCATATAAAAGGAATAAAGCAACACCAAGTAACTCACTCTGTCACCCAGAGAGACCTTGATAGGCTGGAAAGGTTGGACCATGCAAATCTGATGAACAAGGACACATGCAAGGTGCTGCACCTGGGTCGGGGCTATCCCAAACACAAATAATGGATGGTTGGAGAATGGACTGAGAGCAGCCCTGAGGAGAGGGACTTGAAAGATGTTCAATGGTGAGGAGCTCAACGTGGCAGATAACACAAACTTGAAGCCCAGACAGCCAAACACTGCCTGGGCTGCTTCAAAGGCGGTGTGGCCAGCAAGTCAAGGGAGGTGACTCTCCCACTCTGCTCTTGAGAGACCTCATCTGGAGTGCTACATCCAGCTCTGGGACCCCAACATTAAAAGGATGTGGATCTGTTGGAGCAAGTCCAGAGCAGAACCTCAAGAATGATCAGAGAGCTGGAGCATCTCTTCTAAGAAGACAGGCTGAGAGACTTGGAGTTGTTCGGTCTGGAGAAGGGAATGCTCCAGAGACACCTTATAGTACCTTCCAGTACCTAAAATGGACCAACAAGTGAGCTGGGGAGGGAAATTTTCTGAGGGCATGTAGTGGCAGGACAAGATGTAACAGCTTTAAACTGAATTAGTTTAGATATTAGGAATAAATTCTTTTCTGTGAGGTTAATGAGGCACTGGAACAGGTTGCCCAGAGAAGATGTGAATGCCCCATCCCTGGAAGTGTTCAAAGCCAGGCTGAATGAGGCTTGTAGCAACCTTGTCTAGTAGAAGGTATTGCTGCTCATGTCAGGGGGGCTGGAACTAGATATCTTGAAGGTCCCTTCCAACCCAAACCATTCTATGATTCTGTGATTATGTGAATTGGAATGCAGATAAAGCTATTAATACAATCTGAGAGGAACCATCACTTGTCTGGAAAAACTATGTCTTTTTGCAAGATTAAAAGTCATAGGCTCCAAGGTAAAGTAAATGAGGCCCAGAAAAATACATTTACAGTATCATGCCTGAGAACCTGCTTTTTCTCAGTTCTTGAGATGAATATAATTTTGAAAAACAGCTCATATTAGCACATTTAAAGAAGATAAGTGATTTGAAGTCAACAGCATCTTCTCCCTTATTTTCCATTATTCTTCTTCATCAAAATTACTCCAAACCTCACATTATCTTCTGGAGTATAATTTATTCAAGAGAAGTATTCATGGTAAAAAAATCTCTTCCCTCCTCTCCTCAGTGAAAAAAATGCTGAATCCTTCTCAAAGAAAAGATATTAGACACCATTCAAGGCCAGACATGATTTGTTTCCAAATGCGACATTTCCAAATGCTCCATACCCAATCCTTTAGCAATAAGGGTGAAGGGAAAAACAGTGGCAAGGCACTGATACATGAATCATGTGCTTCTCTGTTTAGCAGAAGGATATACAGAAAAGTCAGTTCATCCACAAATATCCATACATGTTAATAGTCCTTGGCAAACATGGTCTAAAATAAATTAAATTAGCCCTCGAAGAAAGACCTCATTTGTCAACTAGTGATAAAACATTCATTCATTTCACCCTCTAATGCCAGGTTAGAGCTTGCACGTCTAATGAAACCACTTCAGATTGGTCCAACTTCTGCACTTCCCAATTTTTCCCCTTGCTCTGAGCTAGTTTAACTTCTGCTTGCAGCCTAGAGTTTTCTACATCCTGAACATTCATATATTCAGCACTAGATCACAAGTGATGATGGAGAACATTTCATGATATATGGGGTCACACTGAGATACATCTGGATGTGCTGAAAACAAAAGGGGACTGGGGCTAATTTTCCCAAGTAAAAATATACATTTTTCTAAGGTGAATGCAGTTTGCTGGCCACAATTATTATCTGTGAGCCTTTCATATCCTTTAATATTGCACAGAGACTCAGGCTGCCCTGGAAGCTTATGTGAGCTGGGAACCTGCCTGTTCACTGATCTCTAACCAGAAGAGGCCATAAAGCTCTTTCCCTCAACCATCCCTTATATCAGTGGGCTCGAATACCCATAAAATGGAATCTTCTGTATATTTGGTGTCAGTGAGTTCAACACCCCTTCAGATGTCCCATTTGCCCAAGTCCTGTGTAAGCCTTAGACACCATAACCATCTTTTTCTGCCTACGAGCATAGGTTCTTTTGTGAATCAAGTGACCTCTGGACTTCAGAAGAGAGTCCAGTATCCCAGTATTAATGGTTCTAGAGTGTATGCAGTCCAGCTCTTTATTTTTAATTTTAAAAGAGATAACTATAGACCATTGTATATGTAAATATTGAAGGAAAATGTTCTTAAAGCTGAAAAAAAAAATAGGCGTTCATTAATTCATTAAACAGCCAAAAGTCAGGAAGTGCCACTACTGGCATTTACTGTGCAATTGGATTCTACTCCCATGTGTATACACATTATGATACATTCTTTAATTATATGTCTCTTTTTTTCCACAGGACCCCAGCATTATTCAGTGCACAGTGTTCAGTGAATACAGCAGTTGCCCAATATTTCTCTTTATCCTCATGCTTTATTTACTGCACATCCTCTGAACATTGCATTGAATATAGAGTTACTTGTTGCCTCATGGGTTTTGTGCTGATGCTCCCACAACTAGTATATCAGTGTACTATAAGGATTAATGAATTTATGGTCACAATCCTCCTATGTACACGCTAGGAGAGTGTCATTCCTATGTACACATCAAGGGAGTGTCATCAAACCTATTTTATAGACTGAAGCAGAAAGACTCAATGATCTGCCTGATGTAAGACAGTAAGTCAGTGCTATATTGCATGACTCTACACTGCCACGTAATGCTGGCTCCTTCCCTGAAGTCCCAAATCTACATGGTTTGTGTCAATTAGAGCCGCAACAGTCAACACTGAGCACTTCTGTAAATCGTGCTCCTAGTCTTGTGGCTTTAACATCCAGAAAACAGAAGGCCACACATTCAGTGATATCCTGGCAATGTCTAACTGCCTTCTGTGTATCAGCTTGGAAGTCTGCAGCCAGCTAGATCCACTTCTCCCACATAATCACTAACTGTGCAAATGGTAAAGCTAAACTTACACTTATTGCCATGTTTTCCTTCATCACCTACATACAGACACCTCCTGGCATCTCAGGCAAGTCAAGAATAGTCCTAGAAGATGTCTTCCCTCTCTACACATTCCCAGCTCATTCCTTAAGCACAGTTTACCTCATGCAGCAACTGAAGCAGGAGTCCTGTGGCAGAATTGTACGTGGTAGATGGAACTGTAAGAGATTGCTTCATTAAAGACTCTAAGCCTGTGTATGTAGCAACTAAAATTCTGTCAAATTTTGAGAGGGTTTTTTTTAATGCTTTTTGTATAAGTACATCTAAATCCCTCGTCTTAAGAGTTCTTTTTGTAACCAGGAAGAGAGGAAAATTGGAAACTACATGAAATCTAGACGTCTATGGTGCAAAGCTGATATATTTAGGAAATATTCAAATACCTTATTGACCCCCACCTAGGGAAAACAATAAGATAATTCTTTTCCCAAAAAATCTGTAGAAAAGCAGTTTGCACTTTAGTGGACTATAATATCAAAAATCACAGTAGGGAAACCAGTTAGACTGAAAATCATAGCAGAAAGGTCATTCGCCTGCTATGCCATCAAAGTGGCATCAGCTACATTCTTGGACTACACTTACACCCAGGTAATCCATGTCTACTCTGTTCTGCAAAGTATTTCTCCAGGATCAAGAGCTTTAACTTCTCAGCTACTTCATCTCTTCAGATAAAGAAAGTCAGGAAAACCCAGACTGTAGAGTCCTGTGCTAATATATTAGTCACTGAGTCATTGTGTAAAAGGAAATCTTCTCCTCTGAAGAAAACAAAGTAGTGGAACCACTGTCCTTTGTGCGGAGGAGGACACACAAAGGAAGCATGGAAGATACTTGTTGTGAAATTGGACATGTCTGCCCCAGGAGAGATGTCTACAGAGAAGGTGCCTACACCTGACCTAGTCTTCTAAGGCTTTAATATACTCACCAGAGGTCTATTTGCCTAAAGTGTCTGCTTGCTTCCACTGACAAGTTCTGATGTGGCTGACTGAATTGGAAACATCTGAAGATAAGCAAAATAAAACCGATGCCTAATTTCTATAATTCAGTCAGTCTAAGAAAGGAACAAGCCTCCCAGCCACAGAGATCTGTCAGGTGCCGGGCACACACACAAGTAGAGCATGAGGCACATGGAGAAATTAAATGTGGAACCAGAGGACCTGCAGCCCTCGGGCTTTGATAGAGTTTGAGAAGTAGCCAAGACTCCTGTGTTAAGGTTTTGGAACTAAGTGCTTCAATTCCTCTGAAGTCTAACTTTAGAGTGAGGCATCCAGTCCCTTTTTTGGATCCAGTTTTCTGACCCTGTATTTTTACAGCCTCTTGGTAGCAATTATAAACCAGCAATTAAATGTAAGAGTAGGATCATTACCCTTAATCATATTGGTAATGAAGTCTGAGTATTTGATTCGAGGAAATGAAATTACATACATTTCCTTTTGTTCTGTTATCCAATCTCTAGTAATTTACATGTGGTCCTTGAATGTAGCTCTGTCTTTCTGTGGTTGCTCCTGCAGACTTAAGTATACAGATTTCTCTGTAACTTTAACTGCACTTTTGGATATGCAGGCAATATAGGACTGAACCATACATACTGGTAAAATTTCCAGCATTCAAGGGTATTCGTGCCAGCAGATACTCAGTCCTGTGTCCTGTGTAGCTCCTCATAATTTTCTTTTCAGAGGTTTCAGTTAAAAAAATAAGAGTCTAAGATAGAAGCTAGTCAAGAAATAAAGGAAATTTTACTGACAATTTGTGAGGAATTCTTTACTGTGTTTATTTTTATCCAATTAAATTCAGAAAGATCTAGAGACAGTAGCCAGAAATGCTGGTGGCTATAGGGTCAAAGTATAATTATTTTAGAATTAAAAATAAATTTTCCTGCAAAGAAGAAGAAAAATATAGCCAAAGACAAGAGAGAGAAAACTTTCCTCAGAACTGTCAATGATTTCAGAAAGCAATACAAGGAGCGACTGGAAAAAAACATGCTAATTAATGAAAATGGGGAGAAAAAAAATTCTCTTCCTAACAACCAAATTGCCAAAAGAACTTTTCTCTCTTTTCAGCTTGTAAACTGAATATGAATAGACAAAAAATAAAAGAGTTAGAGCATATTTGTTCATAAATGGCTGTTGAACAGTTTTCTGGTGAAGCTAATCTTTCAGCACACACTATTACGCTTTGTATTTTTTTCTGGTAATTCTTACAGTATGTACTACAGACAACCATTCACTGCCCATGTATCTTTGAGCTACAAAAAGGAAGGATTAATTTTCTTATAATAGCCTGTCTCTTACATAGTAATTGACAGGAAAAACAGGATGTCAGTTTGTGGTGTTGGCTTAGAGAAAAACAGTAGTCATGATGTGGGAATATTGCACCAACTGCTTTCCAGTTATATTCCATGTCAGAACTCCAATAAATGCAAATACTTGCATAAAATGCAAGGTTAGAAAAGCTACATACAGATTCTGACTTCAGCATACATAGCCAGCTGCAGACAAGAAAGAATAAAGAGATTCTGGGAGGACTTGTGGGAAGGGCTGGGATATGAAACCACCCTTTATCATAAGGCTGATAAAGTTTAAATGCCACTTATGTGTCAGACAAACTGACTTTCAAACAAGAGAAGTCTAACCTGACTCTTGTGACTAGTTTGGAAGTTTAGAACCTGATTCACAGACCTAATAAAGACTTCCAACCAACACAGTTTGCTTTGCTGCTGTTGATGAAACAAATGGCGCAGGGGAGCAACAGGATTCCCTAAATATACTTTTCAAGATCGGAGTGCTGGATTACAAGTAGAAAGAATAAAACTACAGGAGAAAATTACATCTAACATACCCAAGCAGGGACATGGAAAACACTCCCTAATCACCTGCAAAATTAAAGCCTGATGTAGCGCCTTTCCTATTGATTTGAACAGACACCAGATCAGAGTCATCACATACAATCCCTAGAATGGTCCACTCTGAAGGCTCCTTTGTTCCTCCTGACACCAGGGAAAAAATTTACCCCTTTAAAAAAATAGGATATCAAACTAGTAATAAATAGAAACAAAAAAAACCCAAACATATTATTATTAGTTGGGTACAAAAGTAACTTCTAATTAACCATCACTAAGCTACAACTTGTTATAACAACTCTGTTGCATAAAAGCCTGCATGAGAGACTTGTAAGTGAAATAAAATGACTACAGATTAAGATGTACAGCTTTGATTCTTCACAAGGAGAAAGCTAATAAGGTGCTTGAAAAAGAAAAAGTATTAAATACAGAAGAAAAAGCTCTATTTTAACAAGGGGAAATACTTTGTTATTCATATTCCCTTTGGTAGTAGTTTTTCTGTGTATCCGTTAACACATGACTACAAATATTTATAAGTTTATTCATATCTCACTTTTACAAGATGTACATTCATATCATGTGATTCAACATAATACACTCCAAAAATGGAACTCAACATGTCTGGTGAATTCATGTAGGAGCATGCTGGCATAATCGAGACCTAAAAGAAGGTTGTTTGCTTGTTTCTTTTTGTCTTCCACAATAGCAAAGGGGTCCAAACTTTTAAGATGAGTTGGGTTTGAAGATTTTTTGTTTGTTTGTTTCATTTTAGCAATCCCTGAAATGTCTGTAAATCAGACACACTGTGAGTACATAACCAAAATAATGCTATGGTACTGCAAATCATACTGGCTGCTCATACTTTTGCAAAAGCAACAGGTTTTTAAAATATAAAAATAAATGCAAAGCATTGTCAAATTTACACTCAACATAATTAAAATAATACACATTTAGATTTTTCAAACAAAAAATAAATAAAACATCCACATACATTAATACAAAGAAACAGAGATATTTGCCTGTCTTTGATGTAATTAATACATACCGTAAGCCTAGATTCATGAAAGTATTGTCTTTCAATAAATATCTCCAGCTTCAAAATCTGATATTTTCTACATTCTTCAATTACTTTTAGTTATATATCAATTTTCAATATAAGACATATGAACTGCATTATGTTTCAATTATTTATTGAAAATCAGCAAATTTCTAGGCTGATTTACTAAAATTAGGCACCAACTTTTAGCATTAAATCTGTCTAACAGACAAAATTTGAGGGATATCTGGCATCATGCCCCTTTTGAAGAATGCCTCAAACACCAAAGCCTATGGCCTTCCAATGACCTGGCTAGAAAAGCCAGCTAACAAAAATAACCAATATAAAATTAACCACTGCATTACATTGGCAGGGCCCATGTTGTACCTTTTAAAGAAGTGACTTAGAGATGCCATTTTAGGAGAAGCATGAGGCGTAAAGCAGAAGGCTCTATTCATCTCTGAAGGAGAGGAGATCACACTCTGTAGCACATCGCATTTCTTTTTATTTTTTGTTTTAGTTTCCAAGCAATACCAGGCCTTCTCCAGCCCTATCACATCTTACTGCAGTCAGAGAGATTTTCAAAGGACCAAATGAGAAGCTGCTGCCATGTTATCCACAGCTGTTTGAAAACTTTTTTGCCATGAAAATGCTGTCACGTCAGGGAAAGAAAACAACATAATGGGGTGAGTAGGTTGCTTACAGATGAGAAGTGGGGTGCTTCAACCATCCTTTTTAAACAGGAACACAAAAAATTTCTAGCCATATCAGTTGTGTGCACTTTACAGAGTTGAGTAAAATTCGCAACTACAAGGACACCACCTGGCTCATTAGATATTATAAAAATAAACACATTTCTAAGAAAGATGTGTAATCTATTTTTCCTATACTTTGAAAGTTTTCCTCAAACCTAAGGGGAAAAAAAGCCTGCCATGTCTAAAACAATAATGTCTCTAAAAACAAAAATTATCTGTTAAAAAAAAAAAAAAAGAAACAATTTCTTTTGCCTAGCACATTTTAACAAGCAGAAAACATGCGTATTATTCGTCACCAAAAAAAAAGAAATCTATAACCTGGGTTTGCCTTAGGGATCTGGATTTCTGTACTACTACATGTCTATTTTATTTGAGTCAACAGTCCCAATGTGTCAATGTTATGTCAATTCAAAATCATGTCTTATTATTATTTTATAGGCAAACATAGGACTAAAAGACATAGCAGATAAAGCATGCAAAGAATTGACATCTGTACACTTGGTCTGTGTGAAAAATTTATAGTAGGGGAAGTTGGAAATCCGAGTTTCCTAGCAATTTGTGCATGCTGTTGGGAACTTGGAAATTTGGTTTTAGTCTTAGCACTGACACAACTCGGTCCCATTGAGTCACAATCATCACTGACATACAGAGTCAGAGAATTGGACAGTAACTTCATGTTCTGTGGAAATAACTCACAGGCACATTCTGACACTCCAAAACAAATTCAATGTGCCCTTTAAAACTTTTGTTGAAGTCAGATACAGAGTTTAAATTTCAAGGAGTAGGGCCCCGGCTATATAAAAGGTTGTCTACCACCACAAAGTTCATGTCAGATTTTGATCTGGGGGATGCTGCTACATTACAAAACAGAAGTAATAATACTCTGTGCTGACAATGGGTGATGGAACCTGGCCCTTGATTTATATGCCTTAATTTCTACAAAAATGGGGATAATAATTCTTACCTAGTTCATAATGGGTAAGGATTAAATAATAGACATTTATACAGTGCTTTGCAAATAAACATTATATAAGTGCTAAGTATTATGATATTAACCAAAATGTCACTACACCTATATGACCCTACTAAGCAAAAAAACTTTTAGTATAACTTTTTTCATATATTTCCAAGTCAATAAAAATGAGCCATGAAGTCAACTGGCTATTTTGGTACAAATGAATGAAGTACTTTAACTTATTTGACAGTTTCAAAAAAACCCAGAAACTATTCTTTCTATTATAAATAGGCCCATGTAAGGCATGAGGCCTTTTTTACAGTCTTGCTTATAAACATCATTATTCATTTGGCATTCATTCAAGTTATTTTTCAAATACCAGATGAAACTTCCAAGAAAGATTCTTTAGCAATCCACATATGTTAAATGAAGGCCCCCTCCAAGGAAATTCTGCTCAGTGGCTGCTGTTTTGATGATCTTGGAAACCTCACACTTCTCAAATCAAAGATTGCACAAAGATCAGGCTGGATGATGGTGGACAATAAATGAGGCTTGGCATGCCTGAGAATCTCAAACAATTACAACACTTTTAAACTTTAATAAGCACCTCAGGACCATGACTATGTTATCTTCAACCTCCAACCTACTTAAGAAAACAATTAAAAAACAAAAACAAAACAAACAAACAAAAAGAGACCACACATTAACAGAGATGGAGAGGATGCTTTGGTCCAAATTCTCAACTTGTATGGATCACTGGAGCTCCACACAGTGAATGGAGCCACAGTGACTTACACTTAGAGAAAAGTACAGTCTAATACATGGTAAGCCAGGTAGGATGCCTCATTTCTTCCCAATGATGTAAAGACGACAAGAAGAGGAGGTCACCTGCATGCATCATCCAAAACAAGGCAAAGCTTTTATACCCCCACTAATGCAACTGGCCCATTCAAGAAAGCAAAGCAGAACCAGTTTTGGCAACAACCCTTACACAGTGCACCTTTTCATTTCCTTTCATGCTAAATGAAATGCAAGAGCAGCATGAAGCACCTTGGTAGATTCCCAGCAAGATCCTGCCCCTCTCCCCAGGCTGAGCTGTGGTACCTCCTTCAAAGCAGGCTAAGCAGATAAATCTTGCCATCTTCTTCCCTTCTGTGGTAGAGAGCAAGACTGTCCTTGAAACATCCATTGAAAGCACTCAGGAAAAAAGTAAGAATATTTCATTCTGGAAAGATGTATGCTACTCTACCAGCCTTGTTTCATCTTAGCAGGGAATTATATTCATGTTGCTGCTGTTTTTTGAATATGATAAAGAAGTAAAATTTCTGAGAGAAAACTACAGGCTTTTTTTGCTGTGTTTGTATCTAGTAGAAGAGCAAAGGTAGAAAGTTACTCCTCCCTATACAAGGCAGATGCATACTATATGTGTATGCTGTAACACTCTGAGATTGGTAGCACTTGTCAGCATCTCACTTAGATGTCTGAGAAAATTCATATCCCAACCCTACAACTTCAACAAGTTCATTCTATGGAATTATTTGAGAGTGAAAATCACTCCTTTCTGAAAGTCCAGTGCAGGACTGCAAAAAAATCATGTAAGCCTCTCTTAAATTCTCAAAATAGGATTTGAAAGCCTAACAATTAGATTACAGATACAGATAACAAGCAGTCCCCATTCAATCGATAGCTCTATGCCTTTGGTCTTCAACACTGTGTATCTAATTCTCCTTCCATGGCTGTGGGTGTCCAGTACAACAGGTTACTTAATATAGCCTAAACCATCTTTATGGCATTGTTTGTTCTTTCTCAGATCTGCATTTTAGAAGTGCTAGAACCACTCCAGGTATTTCTCATTTTAGCCAGAATTTCATACATCATCATGAATAACATTTTACTCTCTAGACAATGTTTTGTTTCAATAAGAAATTGTTAATTGCCTGAGATTTGGTCTGTATTTCTCAACAACAAGTAATGCTACCTTTATATTTTGGCCTTGCTTTTAAAATGTACTAGACTTTCACAGAGAGGTAAAAAAGGTAGGCAACTTTTATCAGCCCCAGCAAGTCCAAGATATTAACTACTTCTCACATAATAAATAGAACAGAAATGGCACAATTTTGACATTCCAGAAATTTTGCTTGCTAGAAAATATCAAAATTTGAAGGAGAAAAAAAAAAAAAACAAAACACAAAAAAGAAGAAAAGTCTCTAAAAATTATCCAAAGTATGAATTTTTGTCCTACAGTAATATTTGGATTTGATAAATATCAGCAAAAGACAAAACTAGTAATGGATTGCTAAACGAGACATAGAAAGCAGGCCTAATAATGGTGCTATTCAGAGGATAACCTTCCATCAACACAGACCTTGGTAGCGAAGGCAACAAATAACTATCTTGTTAGATGAAGACAAGACCACTATTTGTACCTTCCTCTCTCCTCCCCAATGAAAATTTTAAAAAAACCCAAACCTAATTAGAAGTGAATAACAGAAAAAGTAAAACTGGGGAGGAGGGTCAGTAAACACAGACACTTCGGTAATATAATTTAAAGGACTTCCCTGCTCTCCATCTTTGCTGGATTTGTAGTAGTTACTTTGCTTAAGCATTAGCTTAATACTTGGTGTCCCAGCCACAGGCAAAAATTAAAATGGCCAAATATCAAACTTGTCCTCTTCTACAGAACATTTCTATGGGTTGTTTTAGTTTGTTTGGGTTTCTTTTTGTTGTTTTGTTTTTTCCTGAAAATCATTTGAAAGTGTCATACAGACTTTTCAGCTTGCTTCCCAGAAACATGGCACATTAAGTTGACCAGAAATCATAGTATCTACCTTTACCCATATGTGATACATATAACTTTATCCATTCATAGAAGACTCAGACTGTCATTTTAGCAAGGAGCTGCAATGCACCAGTCTGAGCATAAAGGATTTAAGTTATGGATCTTGCAGAATTGGTTATTAACAGAATAAGTACGGCTATTTTTTTTTAATCTATAATATTTACAGTATTGCACTTTACTGCACTTAATTGCATTTCACTAAAATTAATGCTGCATCAGTATTACGCTTTAAAACCGTATGTCCATCTTTGTCATATAATTCATTCTTTCAACATCCTGTAAAACAGTAAGATTCTGATTCAAAGATCTAGGCATTTGGGGGGGAAAAATGAAAAATTGACCTGTTTCTATGGCACAATACATCTCTTTGAGTTCAGGTAATTCTGGCAAAACAGGCGCATTTCTTATTGTTCCCATCTTTCAAGTTATCACTAACAATTAGTAAATTCTAGCCTCTCTCTTTTTCTCCTTTCAAAGGACATAGCCATTTGAGACACACACTTTTTTGTTATTGCTGGTTAATATTTTTTTTAGGAAAGAAAAGAAGGAAAATAAAAACCTGCCTTGCCTCAGATCTGAAATTCCACATTTAAATTCAAACCAGTTCTGCAGCAGCAGCAGCTCCTCAGTGATGGAAGAGATTCATGGCAGTGAAATAATACTGTTGGCAACAAAGAAATGTCATCTTTAATGGAGACCAGCCCCAAGGATTTATTATTTATTATTATTACTATTTGTTTTGTTTAGTTTTGTTCTAATATATTTCTGATCTTCAAAACGTGTTTAGTTTTACACATGCACAAGGTAGCAAAACTGACAGCAGCAGATGATGTTATGCCGGAGCAATCACTTTTGCCAGGGTCAAAAATCCAAAGTGTCCCCAATGTTCACAGATTAACATAATTTAGAGATCGTTTCCTTTCTTTTTTTTTTTTTTCTCTTTTTGTGATTTTTTTTTAACTCTCTTTTCTCTCTCCTCCCACCTACTTTGTCCTCCGAGGAGTCTCTGACTCGCGGGTGCGTGTTTGCTGCTCACGTGTGTTGTGTCCGCGGGCCCGCGGCGGGCGGAGCGTCCCCACCGCGCCACGCGGCACCTCCCGGCCGCCGAGTCCGTGGGGCCGGGCGGGCGAGCGAAGTGGCGACAGGGCGCAGCCGCCGAGCGCTCGCAGACCTCGGGGAAGGGGAAAGAAATAAAAACACAACCAAAAAAAATAAAAAAAAAAAATAAAAAAAGAGATAAGGGGGCAAGGCGGCCGGAGCGCTCGCTGCTCGCCCTGCAGCCAGGGAGGAGGAGGATGAGGAGGAGTGGGGAGGCAGAGCGGCGGTCCGTGCGGGTCACACGCCCGCCCGCCGCGGGCACCTGGGGCGGGGTGTG
>VZTH01011898.1:212015-226866 GCA_013397815.1 Aleadryas rufinucha | reverse complement strand
AAAGAAAAAAAAAGAAAAGAAAAAGCTGAGGGAGGGAGAGTTACAACCGGCTAGAAGCGGGAACGGAATTTCATCTCCCTCGTCCCGGTTTTCCCCAGTGGCCTTCTCCGGGTGGCTGTGCTTCGCTGGAGCATGGACCCGGGCCCCACAGTGGTGTCAGTGCCTGCGCTCCGCTACTGCTCCTGTCCTGGCTGACCATCACCAGGGTGGGAGAGCATTCAGGAGCACCTCCCCACCTCCGGGGTGGTCGCGTCCATCGGAAAAGGACAGATCTCGACAGCCCGCCCGGGAATGAGAAGGGGAACGACAACGCAAGGGTCCGCATAGTTTTTCCCCTTCATGGTTTCACCCATCGGGTGGAAGAGCCTCCTCCCGTAGCGCTCTCCGGCGCCAGGAAACCAAAGCCCCCCGGGCTGCTCGGGACCGAGCCGCTCCGTCCCCGCAGAGGGCGGGCGGGCTTGCCCGGGCGCTCCTGGGCCCACCCCGCCCGGGGAAGGCGATGCGCCCCCAGGAGACCAGTCCGGTCTGCGGGCGGCCGGAGGCCATGTGCCAGCCCCTCGCACGGCGGCAGAGGGGCCCTTAGCCCCGCCGGCGCCTCCCAGGGCCGCGGGACCCCCCGCTCCGTCCCCTCCCCGGTCCCGCGGAGCGCTGAGCTCCCGAAAGCCGGGCGGGGGCTCCTTCACGAAGTTTTACAGCCTGTTTTTAATACCTGCCAACTTCTATATAAATGGCACTTGTAAACGTGTCCGGCTTCCTCTCGTGCAAACGAATGGGGGTCGGAGCTTGCTAAGGGAAAGTAAAATAAAACCGGAGCTAACTACCTGTTGGAAAGGCATCCTCAGGGCTCCCATATTCACATAGGGGGCTACTCTGCAGGCGTCTAAATGGCTGGCGGTTCCCAGGATCACACCTGCGGGGAGAGACAGGACCGGGTGAGTAGCGAAGGCGCCCCGGGGCTCCGAGGCCGCCACCCCCCGGCCGGTCCGCACCCCTAACCCACCTTTGTGCATCTGGTTTTCCTGCTTTCGGCACTTTGCTCTCCTGTTCTGGAACCAGACCTGTGGAAAGAAAAAACAAACAAAAACAAAACAACCAAAAAAAATTGGAGGTGGCCCAGGCAGCTGCTAAGGGAGCATTATCTCAGGAGCTAGGGATGGAGGGGTGAAGCGAGTGACTGCGCAACTTTGCTGAGGTGTCTCCTCGGGAGCAGCCGAGGGGACGCTCTCGACCCCAGGGTGACTGAGCCCCTCTCTGTGCTGCTGTGGGGCTGTTCGGGGGGAAGGTCCTGCTCCTTGTTGTGGTCCCTCAGTTGAACCTAGGAGATGGGAAGTGCCCTCGCAGCCGAAGAGACCGGGAGCCTGCTGCTTAGCACCGAGTCTCCGAGGCCCCCGTGTCCCCTGGGCGGTGGCGGTCTTTGTGCCACCCGTCTGGAGTGACAGTAAGACCACCCGCGGGACGGGTGGGGCTCTCGTACCCTTCCTAGTCATCTTAAGCAGCCCGGGAAGCGCCAGCGTGGGCCAGGTCAGACTCCGGGGTCTGGCCCCCAAGAGACTGGACCTCCTGCCCTCTCCCGAGCCGGGCTTGAAAGCGATGATCTCCGACAAGATGTGAGACACTGAACTTTCGCGAAAGGGTCTGAATCATTCCCTGCTCCCTAAATGTTAAAGAAAACAAAATTCGCTTCTGCAGGCTTCTGGACAGACAAGAGCAGCATCTTTTGCAGGCTGGGATGTAAAGAAGTTCTTATGCCCGTACCCGAGAAACGCCTGTAATTCGATAATACTTCCCCAATTCCAGCCGTTCTCACTCAAACAATCACAGAACTTTGCAGTTGCCATTGCGCTTCCCGTGCCTCTTTTCCAGGGGCATTTCAGACTTTGATTACTTTTCCCTTTCCGCCGTGCTTGATTAGCATCTCTCCCCAAAGCATCGTCAGAAGCGCGGGCCAAAATATTTTGCGGACCCTCATCTTTACACCAAAACCTACCGAATATGGACAAACATTGACTTTCACCGCTGATAAAATCCTGTAGCTAAGTAAACACCTACAACCTTTGATGTTCTTGCACTTGCCAAGAGATCATACGGTTAATTAATACTAACTGCACTTCCTACATCAAATTTTCCCTTCAAGCTTTCTTCAATTGCCTTAATGATGGTCATTTACAACGGAGTAATTAGTGCAAAGAAAGGCTTCCGAAGGCATTAATTACCTCGGGTACCTCAGTGATTTTCTTAAGTAGGAATTGGCCTTCTCTGATTTAGCGCACCATTTTTCCTGCCTAGGGTGTCTGTGGGGGAAGCGCGCAGTGGGCAACTGCGGAGCGCCGCGGGTGCGGACAGATCGATCGATCGATCGACCGACCGACCGACCGACCGACGGACCGACGGACGGACAGACAGATCGACGGACGGACAGACAGACCGACGGACGGACGGACGGACGGACCGACCGACGGACCGACCCGCCCACCCACCCACCCACCAGTCCCGGTTCCTATCCCTTACGGCTGTCGCCAGCGCAGCCCTCCCCGCGCTAAGCGGGCATCGCTGCCGCCCCGCTGCTCTGCACAGCACAGCGCGGCACAAGCCCATTTTTCCCTACCAGCAACACGCAAATATTAACAACATGCAACGCTTCTCCTTTTAACCGGACCGTTAGGGATTTATATACATGCATATAAGTATTTAAATATAAGCGTGCAAAATATTATCGAGCTGTAGCGACAATAATACATTTTTTTACTGTGGTAAATCCTTGCAGGAAATCTCCTTGTGTGTGTTCCCCACGCCCCCCCCCGCCTCGCCAAAGCAGTGTAAATTGTCAGAAGAAATTTAAGCAGCGTTTAAACAACTTCTCTTGCAAATCAGAACATCTTTCAAACCGAAATGATATTTAAATCTCGAAAACGAAGTGCCCTTTCCCTTTAGCTACGAAAAAATAAGGTTATGAGGAATAAAAGTGATGAATTAGCCACTGCGTTAAGCGATAATAAATCAGGCTTGGTGTGATTCGCGATCAATTCCAATTAGTCATGAATATGCTAAGTAAAGCACAGTACACTGTTTTAGACAGTTATTTCTTCATTAAGGATCACTCAGTGATTTCTTTCACAAATGCTCTAATCTGATTTCCTTTTGATTTCCATTAGAGACAGTGAATAATGACATTTAATTTAGCCCTGCACCATAAACCCAAAGATATTTGTTGTAATTGAATTACTGCCTGCTCCTCACTATGGTCTCATAACTTTCAATTATAACCCTGACAGCTGGGTGATATGAGTTTCCAGTACAACACTAAAAATAAAAGGTTAATAAGGACTAGCTACCATAGGAGCTTCAATTTATTTACAGCACATTTCCCCGCTAAATTGAAACTATATCCTTTAACAGCAAGGGACAAGAGGTTCAGATAGGAATTAGAGAACAATTCTGAAAGTATTAGGAAAAAAAAAAACAGCTTTCCTTTTTCTGCCTTTTTCTTTTTTTTTCCTACTTCCATTTATTGATAGATATTAATTCTCTGCTTATTTCCTAATTAATTATCCATTTTTCCTCTTTTTCCTCTTTATACTTATTTTATGTATGGGTTTTTTTTAATCCATGCAAGCCTCTTTTATGAAATGATCAGACACCTTTTTTTAAATCTCGGTCATAATCTCCTCCTGATTCTTTTTTTGGGGGGCTTTCGTGTGTGTGTGTGTGTGTGTGTGTGTACTGTTTTAAGATCTGTAAGCACTTGAAGCACCAATTTTCCTGTAACTATGAACATCCTGTTAAGGTGCTCCTCAGTAATAAAGTACTTGAAAGAAAGAGTGCAGAATTCAATTACAAGTAATTTATTTTTATAGAAACAGTACATCAAGGCCTCGGAAAGATATTACAGAGCCCAAGTAAGAAGATCTGGGAAGATGACATAAGAGTTGATGTCCCCTTCAGCAAAAGTTTAATCTTTTCATTAATTTATATGGTGTGGTTAGATCAATCTTCCAGGAGAAAATAGGCCAGCAGCACTCTGAACCCCTGCAATATTCCCTGCAAGCTGCCATTCCTAAGGCATGTGCCCGGCACCATCCCTTGCCCAGCTCGGTTTGTACTGAGAGTCGCAGGAGCTGAGCAGAGAATAAAACCTTGAAAGAAGACAGGAAAAAAAAAAAAAAAAAAAAAGAAAAGAAAAAAAAGGAATGAAAACAACCTAGGTACTCCATTTATGTCAGGATTTGCCTCCAGGAGACAGTTGTTTAAAGCGAGGTAGTGGCTTGCTCAGGCAAATGCTGGCTGAGCAGTGTGCTGTCTGCTTGCTTTCCACGACTAAGGAGGGGGTCAAACAGACCCCTCTCCCCACTCCAGCTCGGGGCGATATTTTTTAACTTCCTGCTGTGCCCCCGGAGTGAGGGCAAGGCATGGAGGCCTCCATCCATGCCCACAGAGCCATACCTATGCCTATGTGTAGCCACCCGCACACTCCTATAGGCAGATATACAGGGGCATCTCTTATCTCCAGGGTGTGAAGGCGTTTTTTTCAGTGCAGGGGTTGCCTTGGTGACTTTTTCTTCTTGAGTTCTAGTTTGGTTTGTGTCTGTTAGGCCAAGAACAGAATTTTAATCCAAGAAGAGATTTCCTTCAGGTTTTTCCTGCTCTGGGCCTTCTCAGAGAGCCGCAGGTTGATCTTATTAATTTTTTCTAGATAGATTTTTGTTAATTATTTCTGTGATGGGATTTTTTGTTTGGCTGGGGGCTTTTGTTTCTTTTAATATGACATCTGTTTTGTGGAAGCATTCCCTAGTTGGTTTGGGGAAAGAGGGAGTATTTTTCCTCCGCATCAAACTGAAAATCGAATTTTAAAATAATCAATGTGGAGCCACCCAAACAGACAGCTCTGGTGGCCCCAGGACTACAGCAACCCGGATCTATTTTCAAGATTTCGAAGTCTAATTGGCATTTAGCTGCCTCTGAAGTGGGATGGGAGGGACGGGGGGAACCTCCACCAGATGGGGTGGCATGCATTCATGTGCTTGCTGTGCGAATCAGAGCCGGCACCTTTCCCCCGGCCCTGGCTAATCCCGTCCCTCAGCACCCAAACTGTCTAGCCTTATTCAGGCGATTGTTTTCTGGCCTTTTTCTTTTTTTTCCCCATAATGGCCCCATAAAAGAAAAAGCGGGAAGAAAGTAAGGATTAAGGGAGAGTAAATGGCACGTTTGCAAGGGGAAAAAGAAATTAAAAAAAAAAAAAAAGAGCAGTTGTTCAGTTATTAGAGACTTGTCAACACTATCACCACTCAACCACCCTACCCCACACACGTACCAAAAAAAAAATAAAATTAAACCGCTTTCCTAGGAAACACAAGACACAGGCAGATACTCCTAGAGCTGAACAACTGTTTGGCAGGACAGGTACAGCAGGCTTGCAAACAGCTTCCCCATCACACGCGTCACCTCTGCCTTCACCTCCCCGTTTTGCATGAAACGGGGCACTGTGCTAGGATCCGCTGACAGTTAGGAAGTGAGGTGGACGTTTCCAGGAACAGAGCCTTTCTCTTACCTGAACCCTAGCTTCAGACAGTCCCAGCCTCTGGCTTAGTTCCTCCCTCATGAAGGCATCCGGATAGTGAGTCTCATCAAAAAGTCTTTCCAGCTCGTTCAGCTGCTCTAGTGTGAAATTGGTTCTGCTTCTCCTTTGTTTAAGCTTGGTCTGTCCGTCTTCATCTTCTGACTTCACATCTTCCCTCTTCTCTTTGCATTCGTAGATCCCTGCCGGGAGGGGGAAGAAGAAAACGACACTGAGCCTCTCCTCGCACCTCTTCGAAATTCTCTCACACGGGGGTCTCCCTCCTCCCCTCTTCGTCCCCAAACTCAGCACAACTTGTGGGTGCAGCTGGCGGGCGGGCAGGAGGTCCCCGGGCAGGCCCGGGAGGGGCGAGAGGGGCTGAGCTCCACTACAGGCTCCGTGCCGGGCAGGGGGCAGCTCGCCCGAGGGCCGCAGGGAGGAAGAGAGCCGCGCTGCCTTGCCTGTCTGATGCCCTATCAGAAAAACTATACAGATAAATATAATTTTATTTTCTTTCCAGGGTTAGGAGGAAGTCGTGCCGCCCGTTGGCACGGGCAGCTCGGGGAAGAGGTTAGTAGGAGAACCGCCGGCCCCCCGACACCTCCAGGCAGTGGGAAGAGGTGGGGGAAGGGGGTCTCTCCGTCGACGTTTTCTCCTCAAGAGGGTTGTGCAAGAAGCTCCCTACCGCTGTCATGGTGAAGCCACGGTGAAAATATTTGCCTCGTAAAAGAAACTTTCCCTGGGCATGAGACCGAGACCGCTCGTCTCTCTCCTCATCAACCCTCTTTCCCCCAAAATACCTGCCAGCGGGTCGAAACCCTGGGGGCAGCGATCCCGCGCGGCCCTGTGCGGGACAGCAGACTCCAGGGCCATGGGTCACTCCCAGCCCCTCTGAAACAGCAGGAACCCTCCCAACCTTCAGGGACCCCAACAGGGCTTGTGGAGAGCTTGCGACCAGAGGCAGCCGCTGAGCATGCTTGTCCCTTACAGAGGGGATGTAGGCTGTGGGGGCAGCGGGTAAAAAAGTTCCCCTTTTCTGTCTTGGGTAGGGAGATTTCTTTTGCTTTGGCAAATTGTTTCCTTCTTTTTTATTATTATAATTTTTCCCCTTTTCCTTAGTACCGGGAGGCCGAAAGACACTGTCCTTTTAAATCCAGCTAACGAAAAGAGGAAGACATGCTGGAGCGGGGGACACCGTTTTAGGCTGAACCGGTTCCCCGGGATCCCCTGCCTGCCTGAGGCGCCCCGCCGGGTGTGCATCCAGCGCGGGCACCGGCGGAGTCCCGGGACAAGCCTGCTCTGACTGCCTCCTTTGTCGTGTCTCACCTTCTGGGTGGTGTGAATTGGGGGGGAGTCGCGTCTGCGGATGATCCCGAATTAATTCCCTTTTCCCTCACCAAATACACAGGTATTATATACATATATACGTATGTATACACACAGAGAAATGTGCGCATGCACATATATTTACCTATATACTTAGGGGCATCCTAAAATGCAAATTATAAACTGCAAATCGTAAGTTAATTAAACGTTATAAAGCGTCCTGAACTGCATCTGGGCTTAAGTAAGGCCGGACCCAAGCCGAAGCACTCGTTTTCACTTCCAAAATGAAAACTGTCCCTGGCCGTGATCGTTCCTCTGGGCTCCGGGCTGATACTGGCTGCATAAAACTTTGGGAAGGGTCTGGCCTCCGGATGGGGATATTCGCTGGTTGGTTTTAATGGCGTTTTGTTCTCATTTCTCCTGTAAAGGGAATCCCTATGAAAAGACGAGGGTGCTAACCCAGCAAATGCCTAGGGAAAATCAGGCGCGTTCAAAAGCTGTCTCTTTTCCGAGGCTACAGCATGTCCGTGATAGGTATAAAATATTAACTAGCATATCGGTGGGACTGAAATCACACGCTGGAATCAGTTGAAATTAGACTGAAACCTGGCATGAATTTAAACTGTCATAAGCATCTCAGCTCTTTCCAACTCCTCCCTTCCATCCCCACCCCCAACCTCTCTCCATAGATTAGATTAGCTAAACATACATGCCAGAATTTCGATTCACGGGGAAAGGGAGAGTAGTAGTGGGGGTTTTTTTCGTTCGTTCGCATTTTATTTTTAATTCCTGAAGCATGCCCTGCTTTCATTTTTTAAAATCACCTCCTGTGCGAATGATTCCCTTAAACTGAACCTTCTTGTTTTTCAATCTCTCGACCAGAGAAGGAAAATAAGCAGAGCTGAGTGGCACTGGCTTGTGCAGAAATACAGGTACCCGAATACGTGATTATACCCCGTTCGTCTGTTTGGGGAGCAGGTAGAAAAGAGAAGGATATTAAATAAAAGTTTGGGCTGTAAATTAACTCTCCCAGTGTTATATTAAACAAGATCAAACAGTAGGAAACAGCTGAAAGGCTGGTTGTTGCTCCCCAACCTATTAAGCGGTTTTTATTACCCCAAGCTAGCCAGTAGCTCCCCAGGCAGGTCCACCTGTCTAACTTGCCTAGAGACACTTTCTCAACTTTCTAATCCCCCCGTCAGTTTTAGCCTCTCCTTCCCCTGTGAGCCTTTGCGGGATTTTTAGTTGTCTTGCTTCAAAAAAAATTTTTTTTTTTTAAATTTGTTGTTGTTGTTGTCACTGCTTAGAGAAGGAATGGCGTTTTGCCCGTCGGTCGGCGGGGTGCCGTGCTGCCCTGGCCTAGGTGAGAGAACTGGCAGGGGACCGAGGGACCAGTCGGCCGGCCGGGCCGGCCGGTGCCTCTCGCCGCAGCGATGTTGTGTCTCACCGGGTCCGGGCAGCTGCCCCACAGCCAGGCTCCTCTCCTCCTTCTCGCCCCCGCCGGTCGGAGCCTCTGAGTAGGACAGGCTGACCGACCCAAGACAAAATGTCCAGGGAGAGCCCTCTCCACATCTCGCTTTCTCTCAGAACAAGCAGCAGCATCCTGACGGCCCGGAAGCAGGAAGAACAAGTCTCCTAAGGCATTAAAACTCCCCGGACAAGGTTTCCTCGTACAAAAATACACAGATAGACAAAAACGTCTGACGTGCTGCGCTGCCCCCTTCCCCCAGGCGAGAGAACGCCTAACGCACCGGATCGATTTCGGATGTGAACGGGGGCTGGCGGGAGGGCAGGACCGAAGTTGTGACTTATTTTTCACGGCTACACTCACGTTATGCATGCAGGAGTACGTGTTCCTAAACCTGTGTTCCCACCGCTGCGGGAGGGAGGTGACCGCAGGAGGGAAGCAGGATGCGGGAGGCGATCCCGCTCGTCCCGCCGGGGCCGGAACCGGGACCGCGGTGACCAAGTCGCCCCCGCTGCGGAGAGCCGGGGACGGCCGGGGAGGGGACCGGGCCGGCGAGAAGCGCGGAGCGGAGGGTTCCCAGCCCTGCTCTTACCTTCCGCTGTCCTGCCGGTGTTGAACTCTTTCAGTTTGTCCTTGTCGCTCTCTACGTGGTCTTTGAAAAGATGCACCGGGCAATGGTTGCTGCTCTCGGTCATGTCCTGCAGGTTAGAATCAGAGTTTCCAAGCTCCCTAGAGCGAGCCAACCCACTCTCCAAAACTTCCCTGTACGTGATCGTCTCCTTCTTGTTGCCGCTGCCACTGCCGCTGCTGCTCTCTTTGCTTTTCTGGTCAAAAGATTTGGATACAAAAGCCGTAAGTTCTTCCATGGCTGCCCGGTGATCTTATCCACAGAGATCCACTTGTTTTCAATCGGAGATGTGGCCGTCCTCCGCACGCTGTTTTTGCACGTAGAAGATGGGCTGTATAGGGTTAGATCACTCCTGCTGTTATTTATGCCTTTCAATTTGAGATCACACTATTTATACATGGCTACCTCAGCCCAACCCCCAGCTCTCCCTGTCTCCAGCAATTACTGACTGCTCCATAGTCGCAGGCGGACTCCGAGCAGCTATCTCCCCCACCTCAGTCCAGCAATTGGCTTTCTTTTCATTTCATCACTCTTTGGCATCTTTGCACCTTGATTTAGGGAGGCAAAGAGGCAACAGCGAAAAAGCGGGGGGGAGGGAGAGAGAGAGAGAGAGAGGGAAGAGAGAGAGAGGAATAAAAGGGAGGGAGGGGGGAAGAGGAAAACATGAAAATAGGTATCTACATTCTGTAAATGGCTTGCAGAAATGAGAGTCGAGGAAGACTTAATTGATTTTAAGGACATCCTGTGCGTGGCAACACTGTGAGTAAAAACGGACCCACAGCTAACCAAATAACTGTGCTCCTGCAATTAAATGTGTCGCTGTCAAGAGGAAAGGAAAATGAGTGTTCAATAAAAAAGGTAATGAATAAAAAGCCGGAGATGTGCATTTGTTGTAATCATTTGAAATTCTACCTGATTTGCTATTTAGCTAATTTCTCATAATTAAACGGTCAAAATAATCGGCGAAACAAAAATGCTGTTTTAAAAGTGCTGCCTGTTCTGGCTGGCGGTGGGTGGGTGGGTGCGCAGAGGGGGACGTGTGCTGCAGCTAAACAAGTTGCGAGGTGCCTCGGAGATCCGTGTCGGTGTGTTCGGAGGATTTGGAGTGGGTTGTTTGGCTGGGGGGTATCCATAGGTAGGGGGTCTCTTCAGACGCGTGTGAACATTGCAGGATCTGTTATCTTGTTTATTGTTATTATGTTGTCTGAAGGTACTGTAGGGGGAAATTAAAATCTGAAATGTTTCTCTGGATGTCGAGCTATCCTGCTGCGTACAGCAGAAGGGTAATTTGTTAACATGGGACTGTGTACACGACAAATAGATCATTAAACCTTTTTTCCTCCCCCCCCCCAACGAAACATATCCTGGATTTAACATAGAACTGGCAATAATTTCCCCACCTTGTTCTTGGTAGGCTGCAGTTATTTTTGTTGTATTCCTGGAATAATTATTATTCTGTGCGCTTGAATAGCTGCCTGAAATTCGTCTCCAGATAACAGCGCCGGCATTTCCAGCGCCTCTCCGCACCGTTTGATCCTCATGCGGAGTCGACTTCCCAGCTATTTATTTCTGTCTCTTCTCCTCGGGCTTTAACGCGAAGGGTTATTCGGTATTTGAAGGAATTTTGTCTTCTAGTCGCTTGGCTTTTTATGTCCTTCTCGTTCCCTCGCCTCGAGTTTGAGATAATCAGAGCCCATCATCACGCCACCCTCTGCTCTGAATCGCAACCAAAGCAGGCTCCTTGCTGGAGCAAGGGGCCATTGTTTCTTTTCCGGGGGAGTGTGGGACTGCTCTGAAAATTAGCAGAACATTAAAACACTAAAAATACGTTTAATTAATCCAAAGGTGCCCCCAGCACCAGAGTTAACACCTCCACAGGAGGAGGGGAAAAAATAATAATCGAGGAAGCAATTAATAAAGGGCTTAAAAAAAAATCAATCTCCCCCTGTGCGAATTTAAAATGATTATCTAGGGGACAAGGATTGATCATTTGATCTCGGCACTGCGGATATCCCTGACATTTATTATATTGTCGTGTCTCGGTGGCATCCTTCCTCCAGAGTTCGTTTAACAAGTGAGGGAGCGGAGGAAGCCTTACAACTTAACAAACAGGTCTTGTCATCGCAAACGCCAATCAAATCCGAGGCTCTAATGTATATCACAAGGCACCACATAAATAATAAAGGCAAACGATAGACGGGGAAGTAACGTATGGCTGAGGAAAGATCCCGGCACGACACGCTGCTTATGCCTCTCTCATGCAGTCTGCGCGTGTAAAGCCTCGTAGTGGATTGCTGTGCAGGCTGGTGCGTGGTGCGAGGGTGTCACGGACATGCGGGGACACCGGCNTCCCTCCCTCCCTGCTTCCCAGCAGCGCGGGGGCGCCCGGTGGGAAGGCTGGTTGTCCCCCGCTTCCCGCAACGCGCGGGGCGCAGTTCGGCGCGGGGCAGCCACCGGGCGCGCAAGGCGCGCGGCAGCCCGCGGGCCACCGGCCGCCCTCGACGGCAGCAGGGAGGCGGCCCGGGGGGAGCCGTGCAGCCGGGGGGAACTTGCCTCAGACTCGCTCCGAAAGAGAAAAGCGAAACAAAGCACCGGAAAAGGAAAGGGAGAAAACCGGGAAAATAATAAAAGCAAACAAACAAAAAAGGACCAGTGCAAAGCTCAACTCTCCCGGGGATCCGGCCTCCACCCCCCGGCGCGGACCCTCGCGGGGGCAGGCGGCGGAGGGCGCAGAAGCGCGGGCAACCCTGCGNCGTAGAAGATGGGCTGTATAGGGTTAGATCACTCCTGCTGTTATTTATGCCTTTCAATTTGAGATCACACTATTTATACATGGCTACCTCAGCCCAACCCCCAGCTCTCCCTGTCTCCAGCAATTACTGACTGCTCCATAGTCGCAGGCGGACTCCGAGCAGCTATCTCCCCCACCTCAGTCCAGCAATTGGCTTTCTTTTCATTTCATCACTCTTTGGCATCTTTGCACCTTGATTTAGGGAGGCAAAGAGGCAACAGCGAAAAAGCGGGGGGGAGGGAGAGAGAGAGAGAGAGAGGGAAGAGAGAGAGAGGAATAAAAGGGAGGGAGGGGGGAAGAGGAAAACATGAAAATAGGTATCTACATTCTGTAAATGGCTTGCAGAAATGAGAGTCGAGGAAGACTTAATTGATTTTAAGGACATCCTGTGCGTGGCAACACTGTGAGTAAAAACGGACCCACAGCTAACCAAATAACTGTGCTCCTGCAATTAAATGTGTCGCTGTCAAGAGGAAAGGAAAATGAGTGTTCAATAAAAAAGGTAATGAATAAAAAGCCGGAGATGTGCATTTGTTGTAATCATTTGAAATTCTACCTGATTTGCTATTTAGCTAATTTCTCATAATTAAACGGTCAAAATAATCGGCGAAACAAAAATGCTGTTTTAAAAGTGCTGCCTGTTCTGGCTGGCGGTGGGTGGGTGGGTGCGCAGAGGGGGACGTGTGCTGCAGCTAAACAAGTTGCGAGGTGCCTCGGAGATCCGTGTCGGTGTGTTCGGAGGATTTGGAGTGGGTTGTTTGGCTGGGGGGTATCCATAGGTAGGGGGTCTCTTCAGACGCGTGTGAACATTGCAGGATCTGTTATCTTGTTTATTGTTATTATGTTGTCTGAAGGTACTGTAGGGGGAAATTAAAATCTGAAATGTTTCTCTGGATGTCGAGCTATCCTGCTGCGTACAGCAGAAGGGTAATTTGTTAACATGGGACTGTGTACACGACAAATAGATCATTAAACCTTTTTTCCTCCCCCCCCCCAACGAAACATATCCTGGATTTAACATAGAACTGGCAATAATTTCCCCACCTTGTTCTTGGTAGGCTGCAGTTATTTTTGTTGTATTCCTGGAATAATTATTATTCTGTGCGCTTGAATAGCTGCCTGAAATTCGTCTCCAGATAACAGCGCCGGCATTTCCAGCGCCTCTCCGCACCGTTTGATCCTCATGCGGAGTCGACTTCCCAGCTATTTATTTCTGTCTCTTCTCCTCGGGCTTTAACGCGAAGGGTTATTCGGTATTTGAAGGAATTTTGTCTTCTAGTCGCTTGGCTTTTTATGTCCTTCTCGTTCCCTCGCCTCGAGTTTGAGATAATCAGAGCCCATCATCACGCCACCCTCTGCTCTGAATCGCAACCAAAGCAGGCTCCTTGCTGGAGCAAGGGGCCATTGTTTCTTTTCCGGGGGAGTGTGGGACTGCTCTGAAAATTAGCAGAACATTAAAACACTAAAAATACGTTTAATTAATCCAAAGGTGCCCCCAGCACCAGAGTTAACACCTCCACAGGAGGAGGGGAAAAAATAATAATCGAGGAAGCAATTAATAAAGGGCTTAAAAAAAAATCAATCTCCCCCTGTGCGAATTTAAAATGATTATCTAGGGGACAAGGATTGATCATTTGATCTCGGCACTGCGGATATCCCTGACATTTATTATATTGTCGTGTCTCGGTGGCATCCTTCCTCCAGAGTTCGTTTAACAAGTGAGGGAGCGGAGGAAGCCTTACAACTTAACAAACAGGTCTTGTCATCGCAAACGCCAATCAAATCCGAGGCTCTAATGTATATCACAAGGCACCACATAAATAATAAAGGCAAACGATAGACGGGGAAGTAACGTATGGCTGAGGAAAGATCCCGGCACGACACGCTGCTTATGCCTCTCTCATGCAGTCTGCGCGTGTAAAGCCTCGTAGTGGATTGCTGTGCAGGCTGGTGCGTGGTGCGAGGGTGTCACGGACATGCGGGGACACCGGCACGCGTTCCCGCGTGGGAGAGGCTCCGTACCGGGGCTGGGCCGCCGCCGCAGAAACTTTCCCCCTCCCTCGGCTCGAACGGCACCGATCCTCACGGTGCCCAGTCTCCCTCTGCCTCCCTCTCAGCAAGCAGCAATCAAGGATAAATATTTACTGACTCCGCGTCCCTAGCGCCGGAGAGGCACGGTGCGCGCCGGCTTCCCCGAGCTGCCGGAGTTTGCACCAAGTCCGCCGGATCCCCTCTTTTCTCCCTCTCGCCCCCGTCCCGCTCCCCTCCCCGCAGCTCCCCCCTGCGCCCAGCCCCACGCCTGCAGCTCACGCGAGCGCGGGGACATGCTCCTCCCGGAGACCCCCGGGCGCCTCCTGCCACCGCCGGCTCCTGCCCCCGAGGACAGGGGCAAATTCAAGCCTCCTCAGTTAGAGGGGGGGNCTCAGACTCGCTCCGAAAGAGAAAAGCGAAACAAAGCACCGGAAAAGGAAAGGGAGAAAACCGGGAAAATAATAAAAGCAAACAAACAAAAAAGGACCAGTGCAAAGCTCAACTCTCCCGGGGATCCGGCCTCCACCCCCCGGCGCGGACCCTCGCGGGGGCAGGCGGCGGAGGGCGCAGAAGCGCGGGCAACCCTGCGGGCACGCACGGCCCCGCTGCTCGCTCCGCGCAACGCGGATCTCTGCGAGGGATGGCGGGCCCGTCCCGTCCTATCCCAGCGGCGCGGCAGGGAGCGGCGGGAGGCGGGGAGCGCCCCCGGGCCCCCCCTCTTTGGGCAGCCCGCGGTTTTGCGGGGACCTAGGGCAAGGTGGTGCAGGTGGGGACAAAACTGGGGGGCAATTTTGACCCCACTACAAACTGTGACGGCGGGTTCAGAGAGAAATTACCTTTATTGCTGCTCCTGATAATGGTCTGGGGAGGAGGGATGGAGGGAGGGATAAAGGGAAGGAGAGAGAGAGAGAGAGAGAGAGAGAGAGAAAGAGAGAGAAGGAACTGCCGCCCAAATCCCATTCCCTTGCAGGAACGGAACTCCTGGGACCCTGTCGCAAAACTAAAAAGTCACCAGCGTTCCTAGGAGCTTCCCTCTGCCCCCCGGCTCACCGCGGC
>VZTH01011898.1:112388-212000 GCA_013397815.1 Aleadryas rufinucha | reverse complement strand
CCGCGGCACCCTGGATACCCCTTTGCCGTGCCACAAGCCACCCCGCTCTCCCAGATGCCCCCTTGCAGGACTGGCCATCAGCGGCACGTTGAGGGCTGTCCCGACAGCCCGGCCTGCCGGCTCACCGGCGGGGCACCATGTCCCCAAATCCTCCTCCTCTTCCCTCCCTACTGCCCTGGAGCAAGGGAGCCCTCTGCCCGTCTGGGGGTCCTAACTGGACAAAAGGGGTGGCTCGTTTCTTCCCTCTTCCTTTCCCCACCGCCGGCCCTATGAGGCTGATTTCCCCACCCCAGACCCCAGCCCCCCCCGGCTGCCCCCTCCCCAGAATAAGAGGGGACATCTGCGAGCAGGGCAGTCTGGCAGAGGATAGTCTGGACCTCGGACTGCAAAGGAGCGCTTATTTAGCGTGGTATCAATCCATGCGTTATTTTTTAACTCCTCTTTCAAAGGAACCTCTTGACCATTGTGGTTTTTCTCCGAGCTAAACGAGAGGAATAATCATGAATGAGTTTAAAGGTTGCATTAGCTTTAAGCGTGTCCAAGGCAAAGTATTGAATTTCATATTTATAGGAGGAATTTACATTTGTACATTGACTCATGGTATGACGTAGGGCGAAAATGATTTCCTCCCACCCTCCCTCTTCGGCTTATTTTGGTCGAAATGGGGCAAATAAGCAAACAGAAAAATCATCGGTTTAATCCACGTTTTAATAAGCACTGACCCGAAGAGCAAGATTTTGTTGAGTAGTTAACTGAGTCCTCTCTCTCCATCTCCCTCCTTCCGTCCCTCTCTCTCTCTCTCGTGATTAATTCAGGGACTGTAATCATGGACATTGTACATCAAACCTTTCTGCTCACGCTACAGACTCCTGCAGATCTTTATTGGTTTACATGAAAGCGAGTAAACATATTTCAGAAGATGCCCTTTCAATCTGGCTCCATTTCCACAGCACATAATTCCAAGGACAATTTGTTTTAATAACAAGAATGGATGCAGTGTTAATGGTTTTCAATTTGTGTTTTAAAAAAAAATTAAATATTTATAAGTATCGATCGAGGGTTTCAGGATTTTACAGAAGTCTTAACACATTTCATAGATGGGATTTTTTTTTTTTAATTTAGAATCCTGCGTCGTATTCTCTTTTATGCTGTTTATTGATTTAAGCAGCACCCGTGTCTCAAGCGAGAGACTAATAGATTTTCATTAAAATAGGCTCTCTTAATCCTGATTGTGAATGGATATGATTGATCCATCCAGCACACTACACATCTATAATATTAATAAAGGACATTATCATGGCAGAATTTGCTTTTCCGTCATCAGGGCACTTTTGTTTTTTCCCCTTCCTTGCAACCTTAAAGATTTATTTGCGAGCTGTAAAATAGCCCACAGGAGGGAGACGCTTTGGGAAGAATACATTTTTATATTAGACTCTTTTTTTGGTAGTTTTAGTGGAAAGATTTTTTTTTTTTTTTTTTTTAATCTACAAACTGCTGTGGCAACAGATGGTGAAAATTAAACTATTTCCCCCGCAAATCTAATCTTAAAACATTTATGTTGAGTTTTATTTTTAGAAAAACATTTTTAAAGGAGAGGAAAACAATCTTGTATGAAAAGTAAAATAAAGAACATTTGAAAGGCTATAGTTTAAACTAACAATAGCCTACTTCGCCGGCTGATGCTGCTGGACTGATATCGTACCTGATGAATATGTTACGAAGTGGTCGGGACAGCAGTGGCTACAGTAATTAATGGAGTGTGACAGAAATGCTAAGAGCTTAATTGTCTTTATTCCGACTTGTAGCAACGTAACCAAAGGGATGCATTAATTCAGTACAAAAACACATAAATGCTCTCCTCTCTCCTACACCAAGGTACAAGCAAACACACGTGCTCACACAAGCTCACATCTCTTCTCTATCACATTATTATTATTTTTAATATATATAAAGCTGTATCTTTCCAGCAGCATTAATTACTCATATATTCATTACAGGGAGCCTAGACGTGTTCAAATCCTCATCTACTTTTACTTCTGCAAATTTAAACATTCACGAGGTGAATTACAATAAGCAATTGCCTTTGTGTGTAATTAATTACGATGCAGTGGGCCAGCATAATGGGCGAGTAGCCCCCTTGCTTTCAGTTGCCCTGGATAACTCGAGCAGAATAGGAAGAGTCTGTGAGGGGAAGGAAAAAAAAAAAGAGGGAAAAAAGTTGAGAGCTGTAAAGTTTGTAATGAATTTAGCAAGACGAAATACACACAGAGAGAATTGTTTGCCTTCTCTAGTAATGTGCGAGGGACGCTGCAATTTTGAACTCTGTAATAATGATTAATAAGTCAAAAGGGCATATTTTTCTTTTATGGTATGCAGCGCTCAAGGGAATATTCCGTGTATGTCTTTAAAACGAAGTAGGAATATTTACACACATGCACAGAGTTAGCAACAGCACCAAAGAAAGAAAAGAACCACGAATATTTCAGTGAACTATTACATTTTTTCAATTATTTCCCAATGAGTATTTCAATGAACTGTTACATTTTCCCAATTCACAAGGAAGATTTATGGGATTATTAAGATTTCTAGTGGAAATATTATACAGTGGAAGTTTATCGTCTCTCAGGGATTGTACACCATTTGATATCAATTTCCAGATGTTATGATCTTTTTTCAGAAAATAATTGAGTATATTAACTTCTTCCCTACAGAAGACTATTTAGGGCTTTATTTATTTATTTATTTACTTACTTATTCAGTTAAGGGCACAACTATTTTCCTCCCACCCCTTCCTTACAGAACTAAATTGTTGAAACATCAGAGTAAACTTCAATCATATAACAGTTTAATACTCAAGGGAAGGAATAATTTATTTGCCACTTTATTGCAAGCAGAAGCCCGTGAATTTAGCTATGCTTTAAAACAAAAACAAGGTACATCCGAGAGCGCCCGCCTGCCGATTTCGCTGCCCCGCTCCGTGGGCAGGGCGGGAGGCCCTGCGCTCTCTCTCGGGGGGAGGCGCGGGCCCCCGGCCGAGGGGCCTGAGCTCCGCCGGGACCGCACAGTCAAGGCACGTCAGGGAGGACACGCGTGTTTCTGAGCGCCACGCGTGCTCGCCTGGTCCGGAGAGTGCCCGAGTCCCGCGGGGCTGGGAGCGCGCACACGCGCGGGCTCCTGGCGCACGCACCCGCGCACGGGCGGATCCGTCCACACCGGCGAGGGTGCACAGACACGCACAGACACCCCCAGGTCCTGCGGCCCCCGCTCCGCGGTCCGGCGGGGCTCGGCCACAGCGGCCGGACGACCCCCACTCCCGCGCCCGCCGCTCCGGCCGAGGCTCCGCCGGTCCCCGCCACTTCTGTGTCAGGCGAGGCGGGATTCTGCCCTGCCGGGGCTGCACCCGCGCCCGGCCCGCCTCGGCCCGTCGGGGGAGCGGAGCAGGAGGCCGAGGCTTTGTAGCTGTGCCCAGGAGAGGCGCAGGGCGGACGCGCCCCTCGTGCCCGGTCCCCACTTTTACAGGCTGCGGGTGGGTGGGGTGCCCTTTCCCCTGACCTCTCCCTTAACCCCCGGGAGGGAATCGGTGGGTGTTGCAGCGGCATCTCCCTCGAGGAAGGGTCGAGCTGGGTCCCCCCGGTCCCCGCTGAGCCGGTTCCGGCCCCGGCTGCCTCCTCCGGCAGCCGCGGCCCTCGACGGACCGAGAACCCCCCTGCCCGGCTGCCGTTGGAAGAAATGGGGCCGGCCGGAGTGAGGTTTTACCCCAAAAAAGGAATGAAGGGCTGCGTCGGGCTTCAATGCCCCTACAAGGCGAGGTGGGGAGAGAGGGGGCTAACATTTCACAGGTTACCTCACCTCGCCTTTATCGGGGTAGTTAAAGGGAATAAAAGAGGTGGGGGAGAAGGAGAGAGAAAGAAAATCAACTTTAAGAGACTCTGGGTTTAAATAGCAGCCTTTGATATTTTGACAGTAAAATGGAAAACACTTAACAGGAGTCAAGTTTTGATGTCTGAGGCTGGCAGCGCCCCCTAAAATTATATTGTCTTGCCTGCTGCTTCAAATTGGACCCAGGACCTTATAACGTTTCTCCAGGTCTCTATCTGCAGCCTTTCTGATTGCAAAACCATAACTGTATCGTTTTACACCAGTCAACTAAGCAAGTGCCAGTGGAATAAAATCCACAAAGTGCACACACATACCAGCTCTACAGCTAAAGCAGTCTGTTCTTTGCAAGTTGTAAAGGCCTGCAAATTAAATACCAATTACTGGAAGCAATAAAATGTTTTTTATTGCACGAAATCTACTTAAAACAGAAAAGAATAGTCGTTTTATTTTGAGGAGGGGGACAGGGGGGCAGCTCACGAAGACATATATTGGCAGAGAAAGATTATATACAGCGCCTGCACGAGGCCACAATGGAGACATTCTATGGCTGGCAGCAGGCAGGGCTTCCCCCTGCGTTTTACAGAGGGGGGTTCTGCAGAGGTGCTTATGATAGGGATTATTGTAGGTGAGACTTGGGGAGGTGGGAAGCCGGGGAACAGTAGCTCTAGGTAGAAGCAAGTGGTGCAAACAAGTAATGTGACAGCAATCTAATGTGCTTTTAAGGTCCTTTCCAAATGAGGTACTAAGGAGTTGGTGATGAAAACTACCTGATGTCTCCTCCTTCCGCTGCCCACTTTCCCTTCCCCTCTTTCGGGAAGAACGGGTTACTGTCTTTCTGTCTTATGAGCATCTCATGAAAAGGCTTCCAATTTCCTACTGTACTCTCTGGGCCCCTCAGTGGGGGAGCCCTCTGGGAGGCAGCAAGGCAGGATATGCAGCTCCCTGGAGTTACCAGCCCCACAGCAAGACTGCCATATTCCCACAATCGTCCTCGTCTTTCTACAGAGCAAAACAAGGTCAGCAAACCTGCCAGTGGGAGGAATGTTTACCCGGATGAGACACCTTCAGCTTTGCCTGAGTTCAGGTGTCCTTCACCACAACACAGTCCCATGACTAGCACAAAGAAAGAATAGTGGAAGTAGCCAAAAAGCGATACTCTGGCAGAGGAAAACAGTGTGATAAGTGATATGACAAACTTCACTTAATATGCCCAACCCTTGAATTGCATATCGAAACCTCTCTCCAACACATGCGTTCCGCTCCTAGTTTCCCTACTGTTTTATTCCCAGGACAGCTCATCCTTGTGGTTTGCCCTTTTACTATGCCTGTGCTTCACCTTTGGCTTCACTTAACGCCAGGAACTGGCTGTGAATGGAACAGGACACAGCCCTTGGGAGCACCTACCATGCGTGGTGGCTCATGACACTTGTGCTGATGGGGGCTTGCATCGTACCGCTTTAAATAGGCTTTGAATGGGTGGAGTTTATTTTTTTCTATTGACAAAAGCAATTTGAGGATTGCAAGCTTGTTTCTTAACATGACCTCATTCTAAGTGAACTAGATTCTCCCACTCACAGAGTGTATTATACAGAGCCAGGCTATGGCAACAAAGACCTTCCAAGCTAATTACCCACAAGCGTGCAGGCTTTCTGTGGATGAATTGGATTTAGAAATGCTTGAAGACTAGATTTGACTAGACTTAGAAACACAGGGAAAACTGAAACTCTGCCATGTGGTTTACTGCCACTTCAAAGGTTCCCCATGCTTGCTATGTGAAATCTACAAGTTTTGAAATGAAGGATTTAAGCGCTGCGCTGCTGCTTGTGCTGTAAGGAGAGCAAAGACACAGGCATACACTCAGGCTGCAGGTTCCCCATGGCTTTTTCCCGGCTTGGAGGAGGCATCACCACAAGAACTTGGCTGATGGAAAAGGCCGTGGAATGGTGCTAACTTCCAAGGAGCCCTCAGAGACAATGGTCCTGAGGTAACTGGGAGGTGGTGGGGTCACCTTCCAGCACCAGTGGAAAGAGTGATGCTGCTGGGGCTGCTGGCACCAGAGGCAGCAAAAGTGAAATATTTTCCTTTCTCTGTTCAAAATGGAGGGGCCTTGGGTCTTATTTTCCCAGATGATAGGGGTTTTTTTCTCAGTTGAACTTTCCCTCCACCCCTGAAGCAAGAAGTGCCCTGCCTATGGTTGCCCAGGGTTCACTCACAAGGGCTCAGCTGCTCAACAGTAAGGATGTGGCTTTCAGAACTCGTTGGGTCTCCTGATATCAGCCCCAAGGATGGAGGCCCAGGGCTGACATCTGCAGATCCCTCTGCTGCACTGAGTCCTCATTTAATGCTGAGTGAGGAAAATTGGAAAATCTGTGGGGAGCAAAAGGTTTAATGGCATAGTAATGCTGCTGTGTTTGGGGCAGGGCTTAAGAGCCACTGTTAGAGAAAAGAGTATTTATTCTTTTTTTTCGTTAAAGAGGGGAATTCTGTCCTCAACATTGCTAAAGAAATGGGACTTAGGCTACTGCACACCGAAATTGCAGCATGCACTCCCGTTTACACCCCTTGCTACATGTCCACACACACAAATATTCACCCACTGACAAGGCTGTGGAGGTTTCTGGTTTTGTTTAAAAATTGGCTGCCTGCAGCCTCCCCTTAGTTCCTCTGGGTATGCATGAGCAGCTGTGGAGAGCTGCAAGGCTAGCCAACAGACCTTGTAGCCCCCACAGATGTCAATTAGTTTCTCTCGGGCTTCCTTTGGATACACTCGGGTCTTGAGACCTCCATGTGCTGACTTATTTGTAAAGCATGAGTTATTCACTAGCTCCGTGTTACTAATTAGAAGATTATCAGCTCTTGGTGGTTCGCTTGCCTGCTGCCGGGAGGTTCCAAGGAAACCCTTGTACAGACCACGCTGAAGGAAAGCATCGATTGATTGCTCTGGTGGAACACTCCTGCTTTACGCATTAAGGAGCAACTGGAGGGATATGAAACGCTTTGGAGGCCCTGAGTGCCTTTCCAGTCTTGGGTCACCCAGAAAGCAGCTTGCTGCAGCTGCACCTCCCTGGGTTGGTGAGAGCTGGCTGGCTGCTGGTGGAGTCAAGCCCAGGGATGGTGACTAAAGATTTTGGGAAAACATGCAACAAGCCCATGTTGGGCTGTAGGAGGGGGGGAACCTGCATAAACCCTTCTGGCAGCTAGGAAAAGACAAGGAGTTGAGTGCTAAAAGTGCAAGGAGGAAGGGAACAGTTAAGTACATTGCCTCTAGACACTGCAGCTTTTTTAACTAGTTAAACTGACTGCACTCCTCTGGGAATCCTTTTTAGAGGAGGCAAAATTGAGTGCATCTTTAATTTGCCTAATTTTCTTCATCCTATATATTTTTGCATCCTCCCTGTGCTAATGAATCCTTGCTGTGTTCATGGGGAGTGAAACTTGTTAATATTAGCAGAGGTCATCATGGCCTTTCTCCGAGCCATCACTGTCCTTCTTGTGACTTGACCAAGCATTCACGAGGGTCATGCCGGGGAAAGAGGATGGTCATCTCAACCCGCCTGAAGTTTAACCACTTGCCTTTGATAGAAGGCACACTTTGATCTAAGGTGTGGCATGAAGTGCAATATATAGTTAATATTTATAAGCTTATGTGCAGAAAAAAGAAATAAGGAGGCAGTAACATGAAAGTCTTGGTGCAGATGAAAACCACTAGTGTAAACTAGGAGACAAATCTGGAAACAAAAGAAGGTTTGGTGATGCTGCTGCTGATGTCCTGGAATATCTGGGGTTTGTGATCTGTGACTGTGCCAGGGATTTCTTAGGTGCAGTTAAGTCACTTCATCTTTGTCTGCCTCAGTTTCCCACCAGCAAGGTGGGAACTAAACAGAACATTTTGTCTTCTCTTCATTTGTCTGCATTATCTAAATGTTCTAGTATCTAATGTGTGCACAATCTAAAAAGTTTAGGGCATTGCTTCTATTTTTGTTGTGTCTACTGCTTGGCAGTTTCATGTTGCTTGGGATCCTTAGGCGTTTTCCATAACACAGATAAGTTTAACAGGTTCTCTCTCTCTCTTTTTTTTTTATGCCTTTGGCCACAGAGCTCATCATATCTTGTTCTCATAAGCCAAATGCAGGAAAGTATCTTCAGAGCATCTCTGTGGGATCTCTGCTCCTCATTGAACAAGGTCTTGCCAGATTACAAGGAAATGATGCTTAATAATTGCAGCTGTCCAATAGACTGATCCATCACATCTGTTCTGCTTGCCAGATGAGTCCAGACCACCGGTGACCCAATAATAGCTTCTCAACACCCTGCTCTGAAAAGCAGAGGGGTTCCTGTGATTTTTAAAGGGACGAGTCACAAAATGAGGACCCATGCAGGATGTAAACTCCATGCTTGCATGACGAAGATGCACAAATCCTTCAGTGGGGTGGCTGGGAAGAGCAAAGCCCTTTTAAAAGTGTCTTAGTCATTTATGTGTCTCCATTCCCTCTCTAATTTGAGACAACGTGTTCAGATTTCAAACTGTGGTGCTTGTAGTTAATTTTTGTTGTCTTCAACCCTAATAAGTTAAATACTGTGCTCTTCAAAAAGTCATGTCCCTCATATCTCATAAATCACCAAAAGGTGAATCACCTCAAATTAGAGAGTGCATTCAAGAGGGTAGGTTTAAGTAATTAGTTGGGGGTTTTTTTCCCCCATTACAGGATATAATCAGATGAAATCTGGCAGACCTAGCTGGAACAGTTTAAAAAGTTACCATCACCAGCTGCTTATTGCTGTTCCCCTGCCAGAGGTTACCTCCATCCCCCACATGCAGAAAGAGCAGTGTGAGCATAGACCTTGGCAAGTGATATACAGGAGTGAGCACCTTAAAACTGTCTTGCTTTCCCTTCTTGTGCCTCCGTAGCAGGGTATGCAGGGAGTAAGTGTTGAGGACTACTATAGTCGTAATCTCGACCATCAAATGCATGTGTAAAGGTTTGGGACTAATTCCTACTTTTTATGAATATGTGAATAAAATTCACTGGAGTATTCTGAATAATTTTCCCTATTTAGATTTTGATGTAATAGCCCATGTGATTGTTTTTCCAGAAGCCCACAGATGCAATTAATTTTAAAAACAACTTACTAGTAATAACAGCAAACATGGTTGTGGTTTTTTGTCCCTTACTTTCTAAAATATTTTAAAGTATTTTTTTTAATCTTTGTTGTTTTGTTTTCCCATGGCAAATATTCATGCTTTGTGGACACAGATTTCATGCTGCTTGAGGGAGGAGATATAAAAATGATACTTTCCTTTAGAGAATTATTATGTGAATCAGAGACAAGAAAACTCCCTTTGTGGTCTATTTGTGCATTACCAGGCAACCTTTTCCTATGCTTCAAGATCCTTCGTGTTCAGATGCATCATTCTTTTATGATAGATAGACTGGATGAAATGTCAAATACAATTGTGAACAGTTCCTATTACTTCTAAAGTGATTATAAAATAAAATAGGCCCAATGGGAGAAAAAATGTATCAGTATGTTTGCTAATCCTAAGTTAAAGTTAGAGAAAGTTTTTGGCGGTTGAACAGGTATTTCCTAACACTGCTTTGTTGTTGGGGGTTTTTTGTTAGACCACTGATCAGTAACAAGGCTCAAGAGTAGCAAGTTTTTTTCTCCAAAGTAGATGTGTGATGCAAACTGGTGACTTCATGTGATTTGCCTGCTTGCCAAGGTGAAGAAATCAGAGTTAAGTCTGCTACTGAAAGCCATTTTCAACATAAAGAATAACAAAAGCAATGGCTTTTCAAAATTATTATCAAAAAATTCTGAAATTTGTTTTCCAAGGAAAACTATTTGGAGGGCAATAGCAATGCTTTCTCAGTTTATTAAGATTACACTTTTAAAAATAATATATATTACCTCCTTAATCTACACCTGCCCTTTTATTATCAAAGTATATAGTACAGGGGAAAAAGCATCAACATTCATAGGAATTACATGACATATACAGTTGTAAATGCAAGTGGGTTAGTTTCAGAGCTGATCCCATTTAAAGCAGGACTGGATGTCATACTGAGGTCCTTTTCTACCTAAATTATCCTATGGTCCTAGAAATCACAGCTCCAAACCATGCTTCTGATGCACATACAGGCCATAAATTCCCAATGTAAAATTTGAAAGCCTAATGTCACCAGTGCCCTCACATTAGAGCAGCAGAGTACACTCCATCCTGGAGTGAGACACTCCTGGTGTCACTGGGAAATGAATTTAGATGCATCACCACACCTGAAATACTTAGTAATTTCCTGCCTTCTTCACTAGATGTTTTCAAAGGCCTGACCTTGGGAGTTAATTTCCTGGGTTCACATACCAATCTCTCCATTTGCATTTGGGAGTCCAAGCTCAGAGCTTGGACAGACATCCACACTGCTGAGTGTACCACCACACTTAAATTTGCCATTTTTGAGGCTGGTATCACTGCCTCACTCCCATGCCTAGGGGCAGGAGAAGGTCCCTCAAAGGGTTGATTCAAAGCATCTAATTAAGGGTCTTTACTCAATCTCTCCCAAACAGACAATATCTTCATGCAGAAAGGCTACAGCTATTGGCCTACTAATGTCAGTACTTAAATTAGGTATCCACTATAGCCCATACAAACAGCTCTACATCCTCCAGCCATAATCCCTCACCCCTCCTCCTCTGTGCTCCCAAAGAAGAGGATGCTGTATCCAGCCCACACCAGGGACTGCCAGACTTCTGGTGCAGACCAGTGGTAATCACCTAAATCTGATGACTATGGGGCACCACTGGAATCTTTGCGCTAGGAGCTGACTTGGTGAACAACAGTGTGACCAGACAAAGACCAGAGTAAAGCCCCCAGAATGCAGATGCTGTGGGTGTTGCGTTCCCATCACTATTTTACCCTAGTGATCAGCTCCTGCTGGGATGGGCTACTTGACAGTGTGGACATCAGCAGGATACACTTCCCTGTTGTGCTAATACAGCTACCTCTGTCATTCCCCTGGTGGCAGACAAAGATGAAGGGCTTCCCCACAGTTTCTGCATGAAGTGCTGAAGACTGGATCTGTTATCCCTCATAAAACTGAAGGAATATAATTGTTTATTCAGGCACTGTGCTCCCTACAACTGTCCTTGCCATGCCTTTCAATGAATCCAACACGCAATGTTTTCCTGTGCTAAAGGCAATTGAAGACAACCAATAGGGGTACATAGTATAAAACTGAACTAGTGCTGCACTATATGAAGTAGACAGATGATGCCAGACAGGAGCAAAGTTTTCTTACCCCAAAGCAAGGTACAATGTTACTCTGAGCTCCTTAAAAGCTTGTGGAGATAGACCATATGTAGAAACAGCTAACAAATAAGAATTTAGATAGCAATAAATTAATTACATATACTCTTTTCCAATACAGCAGCCACACAAGAGTGGCAATTGCACTAATAATTGCTTTCTTTGATAGTATCAAGGTGATGGGACTAGGGACAAGAGTAAATAAAAGATATCACAAGCAGGTCGTCTAGGCCAAACACACTCAGAGCTCTTCCACTGATGCCAAATACTTGCTATATTTAGATTTCCTTTTTGTGCAGAGAGAAGAAGAGACCATCAAGGATATGCAGTTTGTCTCAAAACATGTGAAAATAAGCCAGCCTTGTTACTGATAGGGCTGCAAACCTTCATTCAAAAGCCTTCTGTGCAAGTGCAAAGAAACAAGCAGATGGACTGGAGTAGATTCACTGATTGTCAGGTAAGTGGTCCCAGCACAATCAACAGAGAGATGTGAGTGATGCAAAGGTCCAGAAATCCATTAAAAAGTTGAAAGAAGGAACAGATATCCTATAGAAATCATTCCTGGGGACAACCATGGTCTCCTTCAGGTCTCTGTCATCCTGAATTTGTAGAAATCTGTAATAGAAATACTAAAAACAGTCTGAATGGAGATGGTTTAATGTGGGAACACCAGATGAAAGAAAAGGTAGAAGGGACATGTGGCTTTGGCACCTAGACTAGCTGGTCATTAAAGTTGTGCCAGATCTACATGCAGCTTCTCAGCTGAGAAAAGCAAGGGAGAGCAGAAAAAAAGGAGAACAGAATAGGACTGGAGCCTCAAAGCAGTCAGAAGAAGAGATAAATGAGAGGGAATAAATCTCAATCTCAATCTCAGAAGAGAGGAAAGCGAGTAATCATTGAAAATCCCCAAAAGTGGGTACATGAAAAACCAGAACATTACCACAACTCTAAAACACCAAGAGATTTAAAGAGGAAGGTACACCAGGCTGTGCCTCTTGCCTTGTGTGTTATGGAATCAGTAATCTGGAAACACTGGTTGGGCTGTGTGGACAGGCTCAGGGCATGGGAGTGTGTGGGTGTGAGAGCACAAGGCAGACAGACCAGTTCTACTGTAAAATAAAATTACCTTCCCTTCTTATAAGGTCTCACCCTGAGCTCTGCTGCATTGTTACTGCAAGGCTGCAATAGTGTGCCACCTTAATTAACAGAAAAGGGAACAAATAAACCCAATTTTGGCAAATATGCCAAATTTGGCAGAGATTTTAAAGGGAATTTTTTCAGGCTCCTGCATCCCACAGAAAGTAGCAACTAAAGGATGGAAGCAGACAGCTGTGGTGAAAGCCAAAGACAAATCAGGCATTTCTTCACTCCTAGCAGCAATATACTGCGAAATTAAAAGGCTGATTAATGAAGATGACATTACAATAGGCAGCCCTTACAACTCCTACATAATTCAAAGGGTAAGTTGGGGTACAGATGTTGATAGCTTAAACACACACTGACATGGAGAGTGCTAAAGCGATAGTGGAGAGAGGCATTTATAAATGACGGAAACAAACCATTTCAACAGAGCAGCTCTTCACTGGAGGAGAAAATGCAGATCCACAGACAGCCAGTGATACACTGGTGTTAAAGGTGATGGGAACCAGAAGAGACTTAGCTCAGTAGCTGAGGAGGCTTTAGACCATCAGCATGGGTTCAGGCAGCCAGAGCCTCCAGGGCCAGGGGCGAGCACTCAGTGCTCAGGGACCTTCAGATGCTGGCATTCAGATTTGGAAGCTTCTCCTGCACAACTGGCCTCTGTCAGGGACAAAGAAAGAGGTGGACCAGTGGTGTTTCTGGCTCCCACTGCTCTGCTCAGCTCAAGAATGCCTTCTTTTAAATGCAGTTTTCCTTGCGTATTCATTTTTTTCACATTTAACCTTAGTAGAGATTAGTTTTGACTGTTGGGAGAAGAGGAGTAAGCTCAAGCAGATGCATGGGGATTAACTGAAGTTTCAATATGCTTGGTTATGTATGGGTATGTTAAAAAAAGGGAAAAAGAAAGAAATTGAAAAAAATGCAATATAGTGAATGTTTTAGTTTTAGGCCATATGTCCTTAACAACTATCTTTTGCACAAGTTATTGGAAACAGTCTGGACATAAGAGTATTAAACTACTGAACCTGATAGTGAAACAAATGAGATCGAGAAATGGAATAAGTACATTTATTTTTAATCTTTGTCTGTAATCTTTTTGTACTTGTAACTCACCAGTAATTCTCAATTTTTTTTTTTAAGGTATTTAAATTTTCAACAAGGATCACCTGTAATATGGTTCTGAAATGTTTCATTGGTCTTAGGAATTCTTAGAGGGCTGATATAAACTATGTGGTTGAAAAGTGTCTGGTAATGATTCAAAAGCATAAACAAGGCAAAAGGGTTTGGTTTTGGTGTTTTGTGTGTGTGTGTGTGTGTGTGTGTGTGTTTTTATTTATTTATGTCTCTTCTTACAAAACTCACCTTTTCAGTACCCTCTTTTTCCACAGGTTTTCCCTTCTCTGAGCAATGTCATCCACAGCCCCTTTTTCACTTCACAGCATTTCCCCAAGTGAATGTGTTTTTACAAAGCTTCCAGGGTTCCACACCTTTCCAACTGCTCATTTGGGGGAAATAAAAGCCCTAGCTATTTGAACAATAGCAAAAGCCACGGAGTTAAATTTATGTGAGAGAGGTGTGACAAATAAACAAGCGAAACTCCTCTTTTGAGTGCCCAGGAAAAGGTGTAATGAAATTCCACAGGAATAAATGGAATTATTCCACATACAGACTTCTTCAGGAGGCCACAACCTGATCCCCAAATGGTTGGACTAACCCCTGGTTACTCTGGGGACATGCCAGCCTGGTATAAAGTCATAGTAACAGTGAGTTCAGGAAATCTGTAGCCATTTTTATAGCACGGACTTTTCCTCCCACCACGTGGCTGAGATAACACCCAGTGGCAGCAGCAGGGCCTGAGTGTGTGGACCTCACACACAGCTTCCACTCAATATGAAGCCAGGACATTGTCCTCAATCCCCAGTTGTTCCCTGAACACTCCAGAGCTGTGTTTCAGCTCACAGTCCTTGTTTACTACTGTCTGCCACCTGTCACCTGAATTCAGCATGCCCACCCAGGCAGGTCTACCCAAGCACGCTGCCACAGGATGTTCACTTCGTAGCCATGTACTATATGTAAAGTATAAACTATAAAAGTCTCCCATGGAAAAAATCTAAGGAGCCCCGTGCCGCATAATGGAATCAGAAAGAGGAAATTATTACATAAAATGTTGGACTGTTTATTTCGCCTGAACTGGGTGAAACATAAAGAGTCAATCGAAAATGTAGCTGATGAAATGCGAAGTTGATTTTAAATTAAATGTATAAATTAATCACATTTTAAAACATAATGTTGAAGGTATTAGGTAATTAGAAGTGCATTCACATCACTTAAGTTTACTTATCTAAAAGTTAGGTGGCCAATTAAGGGTGGTGGTGTGGGGTTCCTCTCCTATACTGCAAAAAGAGGCTGCTGCCTCAAGGGGGAAATTTGTCCTGTTTCATTTGTATCTCCTGTCTCAGCCCATGCTGCATGCCCCAGAGTGATAGCTCCCTTGCACTTTCTGAAGGGCCTTCTTTGTCAAGTCCAGAAGAGTCCCAAGCAGATCTCTGAGAATCATGCCTAACTCTAGAACAAGATGAGTCCTACCCTCCCATGCATTACTAGACACTCAGAAGTTATTGCCTGTCATCTTCATAATTATTTAGAAGTAGCTTTAAGACAGTTTTATTCTGGTAATGATGTGCATAACTAAGGCCCATGTTCTATTGACAATAACATCCCACAGCTTAAAAACTAACCCTTTCGGTTCTTATAATAAATGTAAAAATACCCATTGCCTTCTACTGAGCTGAATAAGACCACTCATGCACTTATCAGTCTCTATACTTCTAATTGCTTCTGCATTATTCATACACAGATCACTATCTGTACATGGACGTATTAAAAAAAAAATTACATTTGCATACCTTTGCATTTAAGTGTCTCTGAATGTGAATAATATAAAGACAGCTTGCACAGTATGGACTAGTAGCTTATAATTTGAGGATATCAAAAAAGCAGGGTAATTTTTCTCATATTTTTAAATAACAGCTGCTTCACTGTCTGTGTGGCTTTATCTACCAACTAGATTGTACTGTCAGATATCACTGAAAGGATATCAGCTTTACTTATGCCGTCTTTTGCTACAGCGATGGTTTACGATAAGGAAAATATTAAGGTGTGTGGCTCATTTAATCAGCAATTTTGCAAGTGTTTTACTTATGTCAAAAAAGAACAAATTGTTTTTAGCATCTGGTATCTAGAATGCAGTATGCAGCATAAATTATTCAAATCAAAGCAACATAAATCTTTGTACAGCAAAGGCGAAACCTCAGAATTCATTGCTGTGTGTTACAGCTTTGGATAGGACAATGACCTCTAATCAAAACTCCTCAGTACAGTCCCTACACTTAAGATGCCAACTTGCCACTAAGGACCTGATTATCTATAAATTTATGGGAAGCTGCAATAACTGGTGTTTGCCTCCTGATAATGTTTTCTGACACACATCAGGAGATTCATCTGATCTGTGTTAGAGATTATTGTACAGAATCTGCAGTTTATACGGGCAATGAGTAGACAGAAGGTCCATTTGAGACCTTTAGCTATAGAGAAGCACATAAGGAAAACCGTTTCCATAGAAACATGCCCCACAGCTGTAGTTAGTATAGGAAAAAATAGTTTTATGATTATTTCAATGAAGTTCTACCTTTTGTTTTCAGTGCAAGATGTATACAACGGGTGATTTCATAGTGCGATCTCACTGTAGCTAAGATCTGACATGAGAAATTCACCCTGAAGAGAAGGACACTACCTTTCCCTTATGTGTTCCTAAGAGTTTTATTAGATTGTGTGGATGGTGTCCACAGAAGAATGATTTTTATATAAAACAGTATTGCTTTTCAGAATTTATTCTCTGGACAATAAATGCTTACTTTTACATGAACTCAAAAAGAATTGTAAATAAAATTTTCAGATAAAGAAAAAAGGACCAGATAAGCGTCCAACAAATCCAGGGGAGGGATGTCCAGTGATTCCAGGGGGGAATGAGTCAGGCTGAAAGAGAACTATAGGAAAACAGAGGATGGGCATGAGTAATTCGCTAACAGGTTTGGCAGTATCTCCTTTCCATTTGGGTCATTTCTGATTTAGATGGAAAATTTCCAAACAGTTCCCTGGAAATGACAAGTTTGGTGCATCTCCAAACTTGTTAATCCAAGACACTTTTAAGAGAGCTCTTGTTTCTGTTTCTTTGTTTGCCTGCAAAAGCACAAGGCAGAATCCATCTTGTGGTGGTAAGCAGAGAGACCTGCACACCTAGTTGAGATTTTTTTCATTTCAAAAGTGTCAACAAGGCTGCAAATTTCCCCTTCCTGCCTGGCATAAGCATGGACTGTATTAGCTGCTTCTGTGTACATGTGCAAAGTGCAGAGTAATATGACGCTTGGATATTTTCTTAATGAGTTTGAAATTAGCAGAATTGCACCAAGTCACACAACAGGCTGGGAAGTGCATTACTAGGAGCTTGATTTTGTGCATAAGTGAATGAGCCCAGTAAACAAGAATTCAGCACTGAATGTGTTGAAATCTATTGCCATGTCAGCTGTGGCACAGGTTTGCTGTGCTTATTGTAATGAGTGGTTGTTTGGTTTATTCTGTCAGTTCCAAACAGGATTGAAATCACCTCCTCCTGGACAAATTTTGTCTGTGGACTCCAAATCCAAGCAAAACCAGGGCAAGTTGAACAGATCTGTCCTAATGTCTCTGAAAGGCATATTTTCCAGAAACCACGTTCTGTACAGTGAAGGAAGACAGAGCCAGATTAAAGATATTTAGATGATAGGACATAATAACTTACAGAGCAGGAGGAGAGGTTCTTAAGTTAGCTATTATCCCACATACTGCATAAAGGAGCTGTGTTTCAGGGGCTCCAGATGCTCACCAGTGGTCTCTGTATGTTCCTAAGTATTAAAGTTAGAGGCTTAAGTTAGTGCTTAAAAGAAGATGTTGTCCACACACCTAAATGACTCAGTCCTGCTTTAAAAACCGTCTGACAATTCACCATCTCAATAAAATTTATATTTATAAATCCCAGGCAACTGATGTGAAAGCTGCTTTGGTGGAACCCGTACCATTTCTGCCATTTTAGGCAAGTAACTTCCAAATCTATGTTGATTAATGGTAAGAAGAGGCAAGAGGTGGCTTTATATTTGCTAATTGTACAAGATCCCACAATAGCACTACAGAAAAAGGAAAGAAAAGAAATAATTGTGTAACATTTTGTGCACTATTTTAGCAATAACATAGTAAGATCATACCAGTATGCACTGGTTTGGCTACAGAGGATTTGAAAAAGTACTTTAATAAAAAATAACTTAATAATCCACAATTCACATATACCACACAAAAAAAAAATCTACTCCCACATGCCTCCAGAGCACTTCCAAAGAAAAAATTCTTTCCAAAACAGGAATCACTAGCTTAGTCATTTTGTTTTTAAGTTTGCAATATGAACCATCTTGGCTTCCCAACAACTACAGCAAGGCTTCAAGAAGATTTTCCTCATAGCATTTAATTTGTTAATAGGATTTGCATGCACCCTTCCAAAGAAGTATCAAGAAGTATCATTGTTCATGATGGCCAGACAAGGAGAAGAATATTTGTGTCATACAAAATCTATCCATGTTCTCCCCACTGAGAAATAATTACATGTTCAAAACTTACAGAAGTGGAAGAGTCAGCTCAGATTCCACCTAAGTCTGTAGGATTAATCTCCACGTCAATTCTAATGGTACAAAAGACCTGAGTGTAATTTCCTCTTTTGCCTTGCGGTATAGCAGATTGCAGAAGATTGCATGTATTATTTTAAGGTTCTCCAGAGAAAATTTCCCTGGGCTTCCCTACAAGAACTTTCAACCACACTACAGCTTTTAAGGGGAAAAGCTTTGGAAGAAACAGAAACCAACAACTTAAGGAGTATAGGAAGCAAGTTTCAGAGCAGGCAGAGGTGATAAAAGAAGGAGCAAATTCATGACGGTATCTGAAAATGACAGAGGAAATCTTGGACTGATTAAAGGAAAAAGCAAAATTACCGCTGACTCTTCCAGGAGAAAAAATTGTGCTGCAAGGGAGAACTGTCAATAAAATCAAGAGTCTGAGTTACATCAGCAAGCTGAATTGCCACATTTTCATATGAGCTTGAGTGCCACAAGCTGATACTGGTAGATGCACAGAAGAAGGGACCTGCAGTGAAAAGGGTCAGTGTAAAGAACTATTGCTGGTGGCAGAATCACCAAATACAAAAATTTTGATAAAAGGTGAAAACAGAAATAGTTTTAGCTTGGAGATTCTGAGTGCAGGTGAGGCATAATCTTGTCCTCACTGTAAGCTGACAGGACTGCAGGAGCTGCAAGGTAACATTTCGAAGAGACGCATCCCGCTCAGGAGCCTTAGCCATTGGTCTGGGCATGGCTGAACCCTCTGCTCATCGCGGAGAAGCCAGACCCACAGCTCCTGCCTCTCCAGCCTAAATAACTGCTCCGTCACAACAGAGGTATCTTTGGCTGCTTGTTTCGGAGGAGGTCCATGGGGGGAGGTTTTGCCTTCTTTGTTTTCAGGAAAAGCATGAAGTGTTTCCCCCCCTCATATTTTACAAAAGAAAAAGAAAAGAAGAAGGGGCTCTGTAAATTTAATCAAAAAGCAATGAGTATTTCTTAAGCTTCTGAAATCAGTTCAAGCATTTGGGCAAAGCTAACACAGCTAGAGGCTTCTTAGAGAGCCACAGCAAAAGGGGACTTTACCCCCATCAAGCACATGTGACAGTCCCCCACCATGGGGAAAGATGGGAAAGGGCCAACAAGTTCCATGGTCCTTTCACCAAGCCTTCCCCTTGCTTTCTATTTTGAATGTGTTGCAGGGGTCCATTTTAACATGCTGGTTTTATTGTTTTGTTTTGGTTTGTTATTTGGACTGCTCTCCAGTGCCTGACTGCTGAAGAAAAAGACTTAAGAAAGGCAAATCCATTTTGCATCAATAACAAAACATCACATTTCTAAAAGAAGGAAAACAACTGCTTTTTAAAAACAAGGCTGTACATTTTTGTCTGTTGGTTCCTACAGAACAGTTATCAAGCCAAAGGAGTCCTGGTGATCATGTTTTGCCAGCACAGACAGAAGAAAGGATTATTAAAAATAATATAAACTGATGACATATGTTACCAGTATTAAAATTGATGCACATTCCTGTGTAGCTTAGGGGGAGCCAGGAGCTGGATTTTATCTTTAACAAAGAAGTCAGAAAATAAAAGCAAACTGTTTCAGTCTAATAACAGGGAGGTATTTCTTTCTGTCTGCTTGGAGAGGAGAGGTTGGGGGAAGCAAGGTTTGGTTTGGATAAAACTCACACAATCCCCCTCCCCTTGCCAAGTAGATCCAGTTTGACACAGGTACTTCTGTGAATATTTTCCCCACTAAAAGGTTATGAACTAAAGCCAGAAGCAACCAGATGTCTGTCAAAAATAGTGGGATCAGATCTACCATTTTCTGACACAAAACCACATTTCACAAAACATTTTTATATCAAGTATTAAAATCTTTCAGTAGTGGTGGCATTTAGAAGTTGCAGCCAGAAATTAGGATCCTTTTGTCCCAGTCATAGGAAAAAAAAATTGCACAAAAAGCCACCTCTGCTTCAGAAAGGTCTCCCACCTAGCCTTTGACTTCTGTACCATCACAAGCAGCTCAAAACTGTTCACTGAGGTCTTCCCTCATGTTGCCCCTTAACCCATGCTCGCCTGGTCTTTTGCTTGGTCTGGGAATCTTCAAATGAGCCCAGGTCTGCAGTTTTGCTATACTCCTGACCTTATGATTCCCACAAAGCAAAGGAACTTGTTTGTAATGCTCACACATTATGCCAGGATGGTGCCCTGTCAACACATGCAGTGTTATGGACTGGAAAATCCAAATACAGTTTGCAAAGCCATTGGAGGTTTTCCACAGAGTATTTGCTAGGGCCTCTCCTAATTGAATTTGCCAAAATTCACATGAACTCAGATTTAATCCAATCAGTTCTACATCACATGCCTTTCAACATTGACAAAATATTTTTTTCTAATTGCGAGTCTCTTATGGAACCAAATGAATCAGAAAGGGATTTAAATGAAAACCAGTCCAGATTGTTCTACACTTTAACCTTACATCTGTGCTTAATTAGGATGCTCAATTTCCCTAAACTCAAGTCATAAAATGGAAGTAATCTGTGGCCTGTTTGTCAGTCATTATAGGGCAGCAGACCTGCAAATCAGGGCAGGCTCAAATGCACAGGATCCTGTTCAACACGGCCATTGAAGGAAACATGGGAGATGTTATTGTGCAGCAGGCTGGAAAGAAAGGCTGGAAAGTTGGGAGAAAGTTTGCTGAGAAAGTCACATGAATTACCTGTGTGCTGAGAATGCGGCTGAACCTTGAAAGAAGAGAGCAAACAAATGTGCAAAATGTGTGATTATTTAAGCTCCCCCATTCTGGCCACATGAGGCTCTTATGGAAGGCCTGATAATAGCTGGTGCTGGACAGTATTTTCAGCCACAAAAAAGGCAGAAGCCTCCTCTTCACATCTAAACTCTTCTTTTAGTAGTGCTAGCACCTTTGGCTGGTATAAGCTTTGAGAGTGTAATTTTGAGATATTACAAAATCCTCAGTGGCTGCACCACTACCCCAGCCCTGCTCTCTGGTCTTGGTCCTGCACACCGTGCAGGCCACCCATCTTTCCCACCTGGTGGAGGGGCTGCCCCATAGAGCTGAGCGAGTAAAATTCCTCATAACTCTTTCCAAGGGCTTTTCTAAGGACCAGGATCATTTCCCTGGTTCAGTCTTGCAGTCCAGTCCCACATACGGAAACACCAGCTGAGACTGCAGCAAAGGGCTGGCATCTCCTGGAAAGGCTTTGTCACCAGTGGTCTTGCTGCATAGAGCAATGTCCTTGAACACCTTGGCTCCTTGCAGGTAGTAAAAGTAGCTGCAATTAACCCTCATCCTTAAAAGGATGAGAAAGCCTTGTCATCTAGAGTTGTTTAAGATGCACTATCCAGGACTATGGCAAATCACTGGAGGAACAATAAACCCTACCCCACACACCAAGGTCTGTCATCATTCATTTCAAACATGCACTTCAGAGTGTTGCTGTTATGTTGTTTTTTGACATCCTGAGATCTGCATGAGAAATCCCTGTGGACATGCTGTAAATCCATATCTACAGCAGTAAGTTTTCATTGCATCAGTGTTATTAAATATATATATGCACTTATATATATATATTATTTGACGATGCTGAATGAACAATTGGCCTTTAACTCCTCCTAGACTATTAGGTCGTACTATAGGTCAGTGAAAAAGTAATTTTCCCTAGATTTGTAATAAGGTCTGGGATTTGACCTATGACCCCAATGTCACAAGGTATTCATTATCTCCACACAGATGATATACAGGCGAAGAAACATATATTTTTTATAGAACTGGAAGAATTATATTTGATGGATACATTTTATTAGATGGATTTTATTACCTGGATAAACTCAATTAGCAGACCTCATTAATTTTGAAAATGGAACTTATTTACATTGAGTTATTCTTCTCGTGGCCATTAGCATTCAAAATGTATAAACTGGAGCTTAGGGCACAGTTNAAAATGTGTGATTATTTAAGCTCCCCCATTCTGGCCACATGAGGCTCTTATGGAAGGCCTGATAATAGCTGGTGCTGGACAGTATTTTCAGCCACAAAAAAGGCAGAAGCCTCCTCTTCACATCTAAACTCTTCTTTTAGTAGTGCTAGCACCTTTGGCTGGTATAAGCTTTGAGAGTGTAATTTTGAGATATTACAAAATCCTCAGTGGCTGCACCACTACCCCAGCCCTGCTCTCTGGTCTTGGTCCTGCACACCGTGCAGGCCACCCATCTTTCCCACCTGGTGGAGGGGCTGCCCCATAGAGCTGAGCGAGTAAAATTCCTCATAACTCTTTCCAAGGGCTTTTCTAAGGACCAGGATCATTTCCCTGGTTCAGTCTTGCAGTCCAGTCCCACATACGGAAACACCAGCTGAGACTGCAGCAAAGGGCTGGCATCTCCTGGAAAGGCTTTGTCACCAGTGGTCTTGCTGCATAGAGCAATGTCCTTGAACACCTTGGCTCCTTGCAGGTAGTAAAAGTAGCTGCAATTAACCCTCATCCTTAAAAGGATGAGAAAGCCTTGTCATCTAGAGTTGTTTAAGATGCACTATCCAGGACTATGGCAAATCACTGGAGGAACAATAAACCCTACCCCACACACCAAGGTCTGTCATCATTCATTTCAAACATGCACTTCAGAGTGTTGCTGTTATGTTGTTTTTTGACATCCTGAGATCTGCATGAGAAATCCCTGTGGACATGCTGTAAATCCATATCTACAGCAGTAAGTTTTCATTGCATCAGTGTTATTAAATATATATATGCACTTATATATATATATTATTTGACGATGCTGAATGAACAATTGGCCTTTAACTCCTCCTAGACTATTAGGTCGTACTATAGGTCAGTGAAAAAGTAATTTTCCCTAGATTTGTAATAAGGTCTGGGATTTGACCTATGACCCCAATGTCACAAGGTATTCATTATCTCCACACAGATGATATACAGGCGAAGAAACATATATTTTTTATAGAACTGGAAGAATTATATTTGATGGATACATTTTATTAGATGGATTTTATTACCTGGATAAACTCAATTAGCAGACCTCATTAATTTTGAAAATGGAACTTATTTACATTGAGTTATTCTTCTCGTGGCCATTAGCATTCAAAATGTATAAACTGGAGCTTAGGGCACAGTTGAGTTTTTTTGGTTCAATGGCCAAATGAAAAAAAACATGAGGGAAGAAAAAAATCACCTAACAAGAACAGAAAGGTTATTTGTATAGATGCCGAATGCTTAATTTAACATGGTGTTAAACCTTTTTTTCCTGGTTCTTAAGTTAATATTTTCTCTTTCATTTAAAAAAAAAAATTAACTAATATTCAAAATGTCACTTCCTAATGAGAAGCTGAAATGTTTTCCTTCCAAAGCAAGAGAAGCTAGCACTTTTGGGGTTTGGAGGTTGTTTACTTTGTCTTTATTTAGTAAATAGTTTCAATCTCCTGCCTGTGGACTCAGGAAACAATTTCACTAGTCCATGAAAAGCTTCCACCCACACTGAGTACCCCTATTTGCAGAAAAATAGTAGTGACGTGTAGTAAGAGAATGTAAAAGGCTAAAGACATAATTGAAAGACATCTGCATAAAATATACTCATACCAAAACAGACAGGTTGCAGGAGTTTTTGAGAGGTAAAGCCTGAGTCTGTGGACCACTTGTCCATATAGTATCATCCCTCAGCTGATTCCCAGGTGCAATTCTGCCACAGCCATAAAAATCCACCCTCTGTATGGCAGATGCCTCTGCCTCTCTCCTTACCACGAAAGGGAAATGAGAGGCCATCAGCAGACTATGAGGTTCATTTTCTAATCTTAGGCTTCTTAATTGAGTGTCTGGATTGAGCTACGATTAGAGAGAGATAAAACACCTGAGACCAAGCCACCACACATGGCAGCGCAACAGTTGGAGGGGGCTGGAGGGGGTGACCCCCCTGTTGTTGCTGCTGCCCCTGGTGCAGGGGGAGTCCAGGCCAGGTGTCCTACATGCATGGGGTTAGAGTTAGTTGAGGTGAATCCCATCCACCTGCATCCTGGAAAGTCTCCGGTGATCGTGTTAGCACAGAGCTCAATGATGAAGCTCCCCTGAGCTTGCCTCTCCCAGTTCCTGCACCCCAGAGCTGCTGTGAGCAGCAAGGTGGGAGACCCTCAGCAGAGGGAAAGCTCCCAGGGGTGTACAAGGTCTGATTATGGCTTTATTAGGAAGAAAGGGACATAAGACAATGGTATTCCTGCTGTCTTCCACTGCAGAACACCTCCTTTGAGAGCTTCTCTAGACAACTATAGGTAAGAACAGCCATTAGTGGCCACTGGCTTGGCTGAGGACTGGCAGTGGGGTGGCAACGCAGCGTGAATAACCAACCCTCTGATGCTGAGGATCCAGCCCCTAGAGCAAGGTCCACTATATTGTCAGCATCATGAAGCAGCTTTTATTTTGAGACTGAGCTACTTGTGTGTCCATCCACTGAATTTCTGTTAAAAGACTAAACCTGCTTGGGGATAAAAATCCATTACAAGTGAAAAGCAATTTACAGTAGAGAATTGACCTATACAACCAACGCATTTCCATTGCACTAATCCAAAACATATTTCAGGTCTGCAGTCTAAAAAAGTCTTGTTAAAATGACCAGGCTGTTAAAATTATGGGTTTAGTGCAGCAAGCCTGTATATTTTAACAGAATTTTCCTGTTTTGGGCTGTAGTCCTAGGAAATTTTCTAATACAGTGACCTCACTCCTCAAAAAACAGTGGGAGGTTTAAAAATAAGGAACATCCCTGGGACTTCAGAGCAAGCATCTTACAAGTCTCCCTGCCTTTCAGATTTCTCCCCCTCCTGCTCATTTCTGCATCGTCTCTCATACTGTCCTTTACACCTGGAACATTTTGGCCTATCTGCCAAATATTTTCCCTTCTCCATTTCAAATTCCTCCCTAACTCACTAACTCACTTCCTTCTGACTTCTTGGATCTGGGGCCCCATTTTCCCACACTGAAGATCACTCACTCAGGGGGAGAAAGCCAGACAGCCAGTGCATGTGCTCTGCCATCGCCTCTCAAAGCCCCGGATATGTGCACACATGCATACTGACTCGGAAGATGACTCCCAGCAGTCAGGACAGGGGTATTTCATGTTATCCCAGATTATTAAACTCTTTTTTTTCAGGAGGGTGTCCACAGTACTTGAACTAGGATCCTCCAGTACTTGTGTAGAAGTCAGAGGCTCGGAGAAGGGAAGAGCAGCATCCAAATTTTGGGAAAGTCAACTTCAGTTCCTGAGGGCTCCAGGTCCTGTTGCAGAGCTGTATTGGTTTGGCATGGCCTGGTTTTAGGCAGCAGGGGGCCGCAAAGATGGCTCCTGTGAGGAAGCTGCTGGGAGGAGCTCCCCACCATGTCCGGCAGAGCCAATGGCTGATGGCTCTGAAGATGGACATGCTGCTGGCCAGAACTGGGCCAGTGAGAGAGGCTGGTAACGCCTTTGTGATGGCATATTTAAGAAGAAAATCAAAACAAAGTCACAAGGTTTTGCTTCTAGCCAGAGAAATGGAGGAGGTGAGAACATGTGAGGGAAAACAACACGGCAACACCCAGGTCAGTGGAGAAGGAGGGGGAGGAGGTGCTCCAGGCGCCGGAGCCGAGATTCCTCTGCAGGCCGTGATGCAGACCATGGTGAAGCAGCTGTGCCCCTGCAGCCCATGGGGATCCATGGGGAATGCAGAGATCCACCCGCAGCCCGTGGGGGAGGTGCCCACGCTGGAGCGGGTGGATGCCTGGAGGAGGCTGTGATCCAGTGGGAGACCTGGTAGAGAGAGAGGGCCCTGCTTCCAGGCTGGAGCAGCCTGTCCTTGGAGGACTGCACGCCATGGAAAGAGACCCATGCCACAGCAGTTTTGGGAGGGCTGTGTGCCCGTGGGAGGGACTCACGCTGCAGCAGGTGCGGTTTGGCTGCTGCTCGTGAGAGTGGACCCACACCAGGAAGTTCACGGAGAACTGTCTCCTGTGGGAGGGACCCCACGGCCTCACAGTTTCCTTCCGCTGCTCTTCTTCCGGAGCAGCGGAACGAAATCTTGGTGATGGACTGACCAAAACCTCCCTGCCCTGCCTCCCGGTGTTGTCGGTGGGAAGGAGGGAGGGCCTGCGGGGGGAAGGTGTTTTAAGGGCTTATGTTATTTCTCATTACCCTCCTCTGATTCTGTTAGTAATAAATTTCATTTAGTAATCAAGGTTGAGCCTGTTTTGCCCTTGAAATATTTCTCCTGTCTCCTTACCTCACCTATGAAGCCTCCGTTAATCCTTTTTCCTCTTTTCCCTCCTTTTGCCCAGCTGTGGCAGGGGAGGGTGAGGGAGCGACTCTCGTGGGTGCCTGGCATTGGGCCAGTGTCAAACCACGACAAGAGCCCACTGAACTCTGTGAGAGGAATTCAATAGACTTTTGGGCACTATGGTGGAAGGGCTGCATCTCAGCACAGAATCACAGAGTCACCGAGAAACAATAAACTTCTGTCATGCAAAAGAGTTCTTCCCTGATAAACTATTTAGTGGAAAACATCTCCACAAGCTGGAGAGGTTCTCAGTGACCACTGGGAAGCCCCTGTATGTTTGTGCCTTTTTTATTCAACCAGTATAGAAATGCAACTTCAACTTAAATCCACTCCTATTATTGTTGAGAGAATGAGAACCAGAGTAAAAATAAAGCTAACAGATCTTTAATTTTTTCCTCTTTCTATCCTCTTGCTTCCAGGTGTTGCAGTCATCAGTACTTCAGACATTATAAAAGGTGGTAAACATGAAAGATTTTATAATAAAACAATTCGTAAGTGTGACAGAATATTTCATAGCAGTCTATTTTATTAGCATAAAGATTATAGCACAAGGGGAAGCACAAAGAGGCAAAGTCACATATCTCAGCCTGTGTCCACTGTCACTAATTCACTCTTCCCACTCTGAGATGGGCAAACATTTTCCTTGTTCAACATTTTGTTCCCAGTGTGGCTGGAGAGACCCTCCCTATTTTCCCTGATGTCACTTGGAAGCACTATCTTTAGTCAAGGTTGGGTTTCCCTGACACCATCTCTACCAATTTCTATATTCCTCTTTTATAGCACATCCCTGCTTCCACCACCTGTATGATGCCTTTTCACACTGGAGGTCCACCGCCCTGCTTACTCAGAGGAGTCTTCTGATGTCTGCCTGTCTTAGTGAGTACCAGAATGAACTGTTCTTTTGCTTGGACAATGCTTGAAAGCATGTCTCTTTGAAAGCACGCCAGCTTTTCTGAACTCCTCTGCCTTTCAGAGCTGTGTCCACTGGGATCCCATTTACCAGTTTTCTAAATAGGCTGAAATCTGCTCTCCTAAAGTCCAGCATCTGCTCTCTGTTACTCTCCTTCCTCACTCCCTGCAGGACCTGCCACCCCATCAGTTGTTGGTTCACACATCCCCAACCCATTCTCCCTTGTCACTGAACAGCAGACATAGTCATCCCAGATTGGCCCCCATTGTGCTTATTTCAAGAAGTTATCCCTGATGCCCTCCAGAAACCTCCTGTGCTGCTGGTGTTCCACACTTCTCTTCCTGTAGATGTCAGGAAGGTTAAACTTCTCTGTGAGTAGCAGGGTCTGTTCTTCAAGCCTCTCCCCCAACCCCCAACCCTCCCCCAAGAGCCCCCAACAGGCTCTTCACTATCCATCATCCATCCAACTGAAGAGATCCTTATGCCCAGGCTGATCCTTCACAGTGAGAGCAAGCCCCTTACATCCTCATCTTCCCTGCCAGTCTCTCCTGGAGAGCCGGTACCAGCCTGTGGCAGCCACCCCTGGCGTGCAGGCTGACCCACCACTTCTCAGTTATTCCAACAACATTGCAGTTAAGTGGAGGGAAAAAAGTCTTCTAGTTTTCAATCTTGTTGCAGCAGCTTGGGTTCTTTTTTAGGTCTGTACCTGCAGACAGGGGCTCAGGAAGCAGAAATACCTGTGTGCTTTGGGTATGACAGGAGGACCCAGCACCAACCACAGCTCTTGTGACCAACAGCTGCCCTCTGCCTTGAAGTAAGCACAGACACCGCTAAGCACTGGCAGCAGCAGGGTTAGTTCTTGGTCAGGGGCACTCTGCAGGGGTCTGTACCTGTTCCCCTTGCATCTCCCCCATAGTTCCTTCCTGGCTTTGCTCCTGTCAAGGGGGATAAGAATGGCACCACGATGTGTAAAGCTAGAGAGGTCCAGGAATGTTCAGAGGCAGTCAGAGAGGTTGTTTGCTGTATGATGAGAGTATGGAGCTAAATAATTCCAAGCTGACCAGTCTGCTGGAATCAGCAGAGACCTTAGAGAAGCACAGGCTGCGCTATCAAACCACTGTTTCCTCCACACTCCAAAGCATGCAGTATGCCTTTCTATCGAAGAGCTCTGAACATCTCACCCTCTCAAATGGCTAACAAATGTGTTTGATTATGTGGCAGAGCAGGTTTTCAGATGCTGACAAAGCCTTGATAATCAGAAGAGCAGAGCTCTATCTACAGAGATACACCATGTACAAGGAGAAATTTCAGCACCTCATTAGAAAAATAAATTAGTGTCTTCTCTGAGCTTGTGGCATGGGCAAAACATATCCTCATATGGATAAGCATAAGCACTTGGTGAGATGAGCGTCATAGCTTTACCATGATTTCACCACACGAGAGTAAAATGGCCATTCCAAACTGACACAAATCAAAATTTTATGCTACCCTAGGGCATGTTCTGCCTCCCCGTCTTTTTGTGATGATCTCCATCAACCATCAGGTCATATAATTTAACACAACACAAAATATGGACCTCTTGACACAGAATCACCTCCTGTACCCGAGGAGGGACAGTTCTGATTTATACCAGATTGCTTCAGACTGCAAGAAACACCATGTCAGTGGAAGGCTAGCCAAGCACAGGTGTGCCTCACACTGTCCAAAAATGCCTTTTCTTATTCTCCTTCTTTCCACCCAAACAGCAGAAGATGTGGGAGGGAGCTGGCAGCACCTCTCTGCACCAGCTGAGAATGATGCCAAGCCCCAGTTAATGCACTCAAGGGTCACATCCAAGATGTTCTGTGCAGAGGTGAAAGGGGAAAAAAGTCTGCTATTTCACTTTAAGAAAGAGCCACACATCAGCAAGAAAAAAAAACCAGAAAACTTCAGAATTAAATGCATGAGAATGTTTAATACATTGCCAGAATGTCAACAAAAATTAAGCAAATTCCAAGGAATCTAGAGAAAATGATCCCTTTGAGTCAAACATTAATAAAAGTCTGCAGTGATATAGAGATGATCTCATGCTCATGGTTATTTCCCTTTTGCAGCTTTTTTCTTGGTATAGTTTTGTGGGGGTTTTTTAACTCCCAGATGTTGTGAAGTTAATTACACAATCGCTTGTGTATTACAAAAAAAAAAAAAGCATAAATAATACTGGATACATGAGTCACTACTGTGCAGCACAGAATGAAGGAAAATGACTGTCAGAAAAAAGCAATTTATACATAGTTCCAGAGCTGAAATTCTTCAGTATTCTTCAGGCAGATCCTGCTTCTTGCAAAGGAGACATTTTCAGCTCAGTTTGAAAATTGCTGGGAGCCTCCTCTGTGCACAATCTGGAAGAGCAGCAGAACCCCAGCTGGAAAGTAATGCTTGCCAGTGAAGGGCAGTATAAATGCAAACACATCTAGAAGAGAGTCTATTGCAGACCAGTACGTTGTAAACACTCTGCTCATTGTGCACGGCAAGATGCAAGAAGCTGTGTCTTTTAAGGGCCAATTGTTTTGGGAAAAACACTTCAGTACCACTGGCATCCATGCAATGCATAACTGTGCCACCAGCCTGGTTCTGGGAATGTGTCAAGTGACTCAGCACAAATGCAAATTTCCAGGATTTGAGTATATAAATATGTGTGTGCAGGTTCGCAGTAATATTTGGAAGGTGTAGATGTTCCTCCCCTTTTTAAAAAATTGATGCTTAGAAATACATACAGCTGGCTTCAAAACGGCATTCAAGCTCCTCAGTCTCTTTCCTTCTTCAAAAATATTCATGTTCACTTCCTCACTGGAAAGAGTATACCTGTGAGCAAAGACCAAAGAGATCAGATCAGCCACCGACTTATTCACTTTAAAGAAAACACTCTGCTTGTTGAAAGACAACCAGCCATCCACGTTTGGGCTATGCTGTACACTGGGTTTTGGACTGTAACATACGATTGAGTCTCTTCCATAAGGATCCCAACCAGGCAAGTCACTAAATACCCATCACAGCAGACAGGGAATGATTCTCATGCTGGAATGTGGTGTCACCTGCCATCGATGGAAAGATGCTTGTGTGTAAATAGCAAAAGAGAGGACAATGTAAGCCAAATTGTGGAGATAGATAATAGGGATCTGATGGTAGCATCTGGCCTTTGGTGATAGCACTGAAATTAGGAGATAGTTTGTCTAGTAAGTACTGGTGAAAGCGAAGAGATTGTTAGGAAATGCTAATTCATAGATTCAGACAACTGGAGGCATAGAGTTGTCATTTCTTTTCTTAACAACCATCTTCTGCTTTTTCCTGTCTTTCTTCTGAAGGCTAATGAGTCATATTTTGGCACAGAGGATGACAGTTCACTACCTCTGACTATTTGTAGTTAACTCTTTGACTCTGCCACAAGGGCTTGGAGGATTACTTTGTAAAACAGATTTTTAAAAATATTTCCTACTACATTTCTCAGGTGATGAGACATTTTATTAACTTTCTTGCTATGAATTTTTATCAGGCCAATGAGGAATATGCATTCCTAAGGGGTTTAAACTAATAAAATTGTAAAATGAAAAGCTGTAACAAGTGCTTCATCTCTTGATCGCTATGTTTTTAAAACTGAATCTCATCTTGTAACTAATCCCAACTATTTCTGCTTTAGAAAGTACTGATGTTTTCCTTTGTTGCACTGTGTATTTTAAAGCCTTGACACCTGGAATCCTGTGAATATGTAGGAAAAATGTTTCATCTCAAAACCAAATGAAATTCTCCAAGTGTTATATAAATAAACATATAAACCTGTGATTGATGTAGGTTCCTAAACTGACTGGTTTTAGAGCCAAGAGAAATTGTTGTGATTGTCTCACTACTTTCCATATAATTGAGCCTCTAGAACTTCCCTTTATTAATATGCGCTTCAAGATTAAAAGCTGTACTTACAGCAGAGTGGCTCTTTAAAAAAAAAGTTTCATTTTGATTTAAAAATCTCCATTAATGAAGAATCCAGCACAATTCTTTGTAAATCATTCCAAATGATTAATTATCCCTGCTGCTAAGAATATGCACCTTCTTTTTTTGGCCTGAATTTGCCTCACTTCAGTTTCCAGCCACTGGTCTTATTAGTCACTGTACCTTTGTCTGCCAAACTGAAAAGCCCTGTATTACCTACATCTTTTCCTTGTGGAGGTACTTACAGGCTATGATCAAGTCACTGTTAACCTTCTCTCTTGGAAGCTGCTTTCTCTATTAGCTATCCTTTAATTATTCTCACAGCTCCTCTCTGAACCCACACCAATTTTTTTTGCAACCTTTTTGAATTTTGAGCACTGGATCTGGACATAGGACCCCAACAAGCACAGCCCCAGTACCAAGAATGGCGGCAATAGCCCACTCCCTATTTATTTTTTTTTAATACCAGCAGGAACTGATTTAGCCCTTCTGGCCTGTCAGGAATAAGGACGACTCTTGTTTTAGTTAAAAAAAAATTGTTTATTACAAAAAAAATAAATTGGAAAAATAACAGAGTCCGAATTCTTAAATTAAAATAATAGAAAAACCCGAGATCGCAGGATTGGAGATCCTTGAAACCAAACTGGCTACGTGCCCACAGCAGAAATCTTTGGCACTGGGTTAACTTCAGCTAATCTGAGGCAAAATTCTCTTAAAATAAAATAAAAGGTCTCTGAACAGAGATAGGCCCTTCCCCTCCCCCACTTACCCAGCGCCAGGGGAGCTGTTCTATGATGTGTCCAGATGCTCTGCCAGGAGGAAAGGGGCATGTCCTTGTAGGGGCCTGTCCTTTATATGTTCTTGGCCCTTCCCAGAATTCCCCACGGTCCAGCCCCATAGCCCAGTTTGATTGGTGGGTTTTGAGGTACATCAAAAGTTTCTTTCACCAATCGGGGATTTGATGGGGAGGGACATGGATTTACAGAAAGCATGGAAACTCCATAATTAAAAGGTATTTAACAATTACTATCTTAACAACTTTAATACTTATTAACTTGGTCATAGGATGATTTTTATATGCAAAAGCCAATCACCTAATTTTCATATATGACATGGCCTTAGTGCCATGCTGGGTGCTCATGCTCAGGTGGCTTTCGTCCTGGCCACAAATACAAATACCATTTCCAAAATTTTCTACTTCAAGCAGAGCTCTCCTGGAAGTGCAGACTGCATGCTCTGTTCCCAGACTGTTCATTTCAAATTCAGTCAGCCCAAAACACTTCTGCTTTGACCAGGTCCAGCATTTTCTCTCTATCAGTAGCTGTCTCCAATCATTGTCTCAGCTGTTAGGAACTCCATCCCTGATCTTGAAATTATTACTAAAAATGGGAAACAGCAAGAAAGCAAAAAACCCCCAGGGAAGGTACCTTCTTGATGGAAACTCCCTGTTTACAGTCAGATTTGGATGCACCATTGAATTCACTTTCAGTCTGTTTATTGTGTGACATTGAATTTATAACCTTCTGATTTGTTATTCAAGATATGTGGTCCTATATGCAATAGTGCTGGAATTTTATTACACTGCAAATGCTATTACTTCTATAAACCAAAGTTGTAATCACACTGAAATTTATCCTGAGCTAGTCTGACAAGATTCTTCTATAAATAGTTATTAATGACATTTTCTTACTTTAAATGATTATTAATCTGGTCCATATATGCTCTTCCATTACTTTGTCAAGAAGTAACTGCTATCCAGCAGTTTTGATCACTTGAGGTATCTCTTCTGCTTTTTCTAAATATGAGTGCATCTGGTTTTTTCCTGAAATCTTCTGCTTTTTCTAAATATGAGTGCATCTGTTTTTTTCCTGAAATCTTCCTATTTCCCAGAATTTACTGACACTCAGCATTAATGATCCATCATGCTTCTTAGCTCACAGCCTGAAACTCTCGGACATGATAATATGAAAAGTACTATTTTGGTAACTGTAATTCAACACCATCTTTAGACACTGTGAAAGAGGGACTTATTTTATTATTATTACATTACTTAAATACACTATCTGTTTTCTTCTCTCTTACTCCAGTCAGGATATAGAAAGGTTTACTGAATATTTCAGTCTCTTATTGACAGTTCTGCCATGTCCAACTCATTAGTGAAACAAGACTTTTATTGAGATCCCTTTAGTACTTTAGATACTCAAAAACTCCTTCCACTGCCTTACACTCTGCTGGCTATAGCTTTCCCTTTGTACCCTTTTTCTTTCCTCATCAATTTTCCTAATTTCATAATTTGTCCTTATGCTATTCACTTTTATTTTTTCCAAATACTGGTTTTTAAATGCTATGAATGCTTTCTCTTCCCTTATGCACCTGCCTGGTTTTAAACCTTCTTTCTTGACTTTATGTTTTTAGCACTTGGATAATTCATAAAAAAAATTAAAATAATTCAGTCTTTCATATTTTACTTTATCAGATCTTCTAAGCTGACTCATCTTAACTATACTATTTTTGTGGAACGGGACCCTTAGAAACTTTAAGTAAATTTATTGCTAATGTGAATTTTATGTTGTTTGCATAAACAGACATAGTCAATCCAAGCCTGTACAGCTGCTGACTTCTACTTCTCAGCTTCTGTCTGTTAAGATGAGGCCAAATCCCATGGGCCTCAACAAATGATTGACAACAAATTGTCCTGTGTTGGTTGTCACCTTTTCTGAGCTAGAATATTGTCATCTATAATTTTGTAGAATTTCAAGGGTATTTTATTACTTGGCAGCATGAGACTTCCAACACGTGTCATTCAGACTGAAATCCTCCACATTAGCACAGCTTTTCTTTTCCTGCACCTGATAGAAGGGTGTTTAGGCAGCCAGTCATCCTGCTCTCTAGTGTGATTTGGCAATCAGCAATAGGCACCAGCAGCTCCCTGTCTTCTGCTTTATGTTTTGGAACAGCAGCCCATAAGCATTTAAGAGTACTTGGCAGTGATTCAGAGGCAGCTGTTGCTATTTTCAATGTAGACTGCCTTTCTCTGTTCTTTTATGCAAATTCCATCAGTTCCTGAATAAAGGTTTCGTACCACTGATTTTAACATTCCAGTCATGTCAGTTTTCCTTCCGGTGGCTTGTAATGCCAAGTGGAGTGTGTGCACTAATCAGTGAGCAAGTCCCTTTCCGTTTGCTTATTACTGGGATCCTTGCAATCCTGGAAGCAATTAGAGACTTTTCTTCAGGTCTCTGGCACCTTGATTAATTTTGTTCTGGGTATCTTGATTTTCCTGCTTTCTCTTTCCTCTGCCAGCTTGTCCTTTTGTTGTTGTTTAGTTCAATACCTTTCAGACCAGCCTAAGCAGCCCATATCTCAAAAAAACTAGTTTCCATCTGCTATGATTACTTCTGAGACTAGTTAACCAGCCTTTCCTCTCCACAAGAGAGACAAAAATTCCCTTAAACAAAAACAGTGTGCCCAGTGCTATTTACCTCACCAGCAGCTTACTTCTGGACAGCATTTGGGTGCATCTTCGCTCTGTCGGTGGTCTCTGGAGCCATGCAGTCCTGGGTCACAAATGCTAGGCATGGCAGAGGCAACAAGACTGAGGGGGTGAGAGCCTTCCCTGGCAGTACATCCTCCTCCACTGACAACAAATCCACCCAGACCCGCTCTAATATGGCTTTTTTTAAAGGAGATTGAAACTTTGCACCTTCTGATTTCATAAAAGTGTAGGACTTCGCGCCTTGGCCATCAATAACTTCTGCCATTTTGGGTTTCCTCTTACACCACTTATTGGGCTGGATCAGGGACATGAGGATGTGGGGTGCAGCCAGGGCTCAGCTGATACAGATGGGCGTCAGACTTCTCAGAGCCCTCAGAGAGCAGTTAAGGGACCACAGGTTCATTCCTTGCCAAACACGCTCCCCATCTGGTTGCTTGCCAGCAGGATCTCCGGTTCCTCAGTGGGGGTCTTTGGGAACATCGCATGCTGAGATGCTGGGGTGCCCTCTGGGATTTAGGCTGTTCAAGTCCTCCCTGAACATATGATTTAATTTCAGACAAACATATCTAGGAAATAGGCTTAATTCCCTCACTTTCCTCACAGGTTGTAGAAGAGATCGATTCAGCAGAAAGGCAAAGTTTCATGTGTATCCAGCATCATCCCATACAACCTTCTCTGTGCTGCACTGAGACTCATTGGGCTTTGCAGCTCATCACTGACTTTCCTGCCAAGCAGAGTTAAATCCCAAATTCTTTTTGCCCTCTCTGTTTTGTTATTTTATTTTTTTTCAGACATTGATTATATCAGTAGAGTGAAGGAAAGTATTACAGGGAGAGACAGTGTGGTAAGAAAGGCACTGGAAGGGAAGTCAGCATATATTTGTGCTGTCAGTTTTAATGCATCATTTGTTGACTCTGTATATTTTATGTGGTCCAGAAATAGTTTTTGCATATCTTGTCCATCTTCTGTTTTATGCTGAATTGAGATGTTAGAGTTTCATGTTCTTTATTGAGTTTAGATTTCTTTCTTTGATTCTTGGGATGGATATTAGTTTCTCAGGTCTGACAATTGCAGAGGATCTGTGGAATGACTAATTCTTCCTTCCAACAGGACCTTTTCTATAGTATTTGATGAGATGATGTCATGGTTTCACCCCAGCTGTCAACCAAGCATTATGCAGCCTTACACTCCAAATGTCCCCCCTCTTCTCCTTCTTTCACCCCTAATCAGCCTCTGAAAAGGTCCTCAAAAATTGCCAATGCCAACTACATTGCAAGTGGTCATGGAGGAATATTGGGAAATGTAGTGGTGCATATTAATGAGGATGGATTTCCCTGCCCAGGAGGGCAGGTTGGAGGGCAGTGCCATGGGTGGCACCTAGGTTTATGCCACATCCCCCTGGGTGTCTCCCTGGTTGAAGGACCTCTCCCCCAGTCTAGTATGTTCTGTGTTATTTGGTTATGGATTGGTTCTTTCCCTTATGTTTATGTATTACCTTTATTGCCTATGTAATTAAGTTCTGGAAAGTTCAGTTCTGTTACCCCTGTGATTGGTTAGTTTAAATAAGTTCTTCCTCTTGTATTATGTTATTGGTTATGTGTCATCCCTTATCATTTCCTTATTGATTGTACCCTTGTTCCTCCCATTCTCCACCCCCTGTATAACTTTCCCCTGCAACGGGCAGTCTGGGCTCCACTCCATCGAGCCATGCCATCAGGCTGGCCCCTTGTTGCTTCCCCTTCATGCCTCCCTGTTCTCCCGGCCCCCAGGCTGGGGAATAAAGACTGGAATTGCTGCAGCAAGGAATCCCTCTCTCCTCCTTTGCCTCCGCCGTCGCTCCTTTGTTATTCGACTGCAGCCAGCCCCTGGCGGGGGGTGCGGACCTGCCCTTCGAGTGAGGGCAGGACGCTCATGGCTGGGCTCCGGCCTGTTTGCGCGGTGACCAGAGCACCGAGCTTGTCGCCTGCCTGGCCCCTGGGCGGCCAAGCGGTCAGCGACAGGGAAAAGTTAAAACCTGGGAGTTCCCAGATACAACCACAGCCCCATATTAGCCACTGCAAAGAAAACCAGCCCTAGCCAAAACCAGCACAGATAATCATAATAATAAATAAATAAATAGCCAGATGATCATAATAATAGATAAATAAATAAATAATAAGCATGATAATGTTGTTTCACCTTTAAAATTATGTTTAGTAATTTCTTTCCAGAAACTGCACAGCACAGCCAGCTCTTGAGCAGAGAATAGGTGATTTTGCAGTCTAAAGACTGACAAAACCTACTTGTCACACACACAGAGACAGATCCCTTTAATCATTAAAAACTGCTGCACTGTCTCTTTTTAAATAGGGAAAAAGGACTAGGACAGGGTTAGGCTTCAGGAAGTGAACCATGGAAGTGAAGTGATTTTTCCCCAAGTAATGTTAAACCCTCAGCAAAAAGATTTTGGGGGGTGGGGGAAAGAGAGAGGAAGCACAACACCTTTTTCTTTTTCAATTCTTTGGAGAGTAACTAGAACGACTATTGGGAAAAAAAATCACAGTGTGTCCTGTTGACCACTTCTAGCGTTGTTGAATATTGCCTGCATGACCCTGACTCTGTGCCAGCAGACAGAGCCAACACTGAGGTGCTGGCACCTTGTCCTATAGAGCCAGCGTGCACCAGCTGATGGCCATCAGGGCTTAGAGTCCCTCACATAGAGATAAAGAGCAATGTTGTGTCCTGTGTGCACTTTCAAGGTGGTCTAGTCAGGGTTTTAACATAACAGTTTTACAGAAGGAGAAACTGAGGCAAGAAGATACAGACTTTTCTACCATGTTTATGCAATGGAGCCAAAAATATCCCTTTAATTTCCCAAGTTCCCTAAAAGATGGTTAAAATACACTCCTTAATATTTGTACTATTCAAATACCAAAATGCATTCATCTCTGCACTGGGGCAATGAGACAAAGCTGCACAGGCTAGCTTAGAAGCACCAGATCAGATTACCTGTTAATGTCTGTTTCTATGTTTGCCCATAGTCACGATGCTTTGCTATGAACACCAAGACCAGTCCAGGCATTCTAGCTCCTGGAAAACAAGGCAAGCATTTGGAAAGCAAATGGTGGGACAAATTAGGTTGAACTGATACCTACAAGGATATCTTTGAAATTTTTTTTCTAGAATTGACTGAGAAATTGTATGTTTATTCTTAATGGAGTGGGGGTTTCAAACCCTCTGAAACAAACACAGGAAACTGCTGGGGGATGCAGTTCACAAAATTACCACATGAGACAGAAATTCAGAAAGTTGCTTCTACTGTACTTACAATGACCAAGTGGAGAGCTGTTGATTGGGGTAACACAGCTTAACAGACATCATATAAAAACTGATTTCTAAGTCATCACAGGCCGAGGAAATATATTTTTTCCTTTCAGGAAAGGGCTAGTAGGAGAGGAGCAATGATTTTCCCTTGCATTTCAGACCAACTATTTGGATCATGCAAGTGCTGCTGTACAGATTCTGTTGGCTGAATCCTGCACAAGCACATGTAGGGGAAGCTGCCTGCAGGATAGATATCCTGGTGACAGAGTAGAATTTCAGAAACTGATTTTGGTTTGTCTTGATTTCTAACAGGAAGACCTTGAGAAGGTACCTTGAAATACTCATCGGCTGAGATGGGAAGGAGGAGGGAAGCGTGTAGCATTTATGCCTGAAAAGGCAAAGCAAGAGAATCGTGGACGTCAGCTGTGGACACTGTGGACCACCTTTTGTCATCCTTTGAAATACATGAGCAGCTGCTACATGTATGCACATCCAAGTAACCCAAGAAGAGAAGCAAACTGCAGGAACTGAATGAACACAGTAGAAACCCATCTCCAGCAGAAGCTGGAGTATAAGAGCTGGAGACAAGAAAACCAGTCCCTAATTCCTCTTCTCCTTTTAATGCACTGTCTGATCCTGTAGAGGTTAATACCAGAACTCCACAGACACCTAAATGCTCACTTTCACCACTAATCTGGAATCTAGCAAAACCTCACAAATCCATGGTTGGGTTTCTGTTGTATTTAATAGGAGCACAAAGAAATTCAGTGTGAGTGTTGTACATGTTGCTCAGAATTTGGAAATTTAAAATTAGGTAACTTGGAAGTTTTTTTGATTCTCACAATCTTTTGGAGCAATTAAACAAGATGTACATTATCAACAAAACAAGAAACAATGTGGGAGGAGAGAAAACATATTATCTATGTAAATGAGAAAAAAATACAACACTGAAATGACCATCCATTATAGTTCACTGTTTGCAGACACACTTACAAAATAAATTCTTATTAAAAGGAAAAAAAAAAAAGGAGGGAGAGGTGGAATAATTGCCATTATGTGTCTGAGAGAGTGTTTTTCCATTAGCTGCAATTAATACAGTAATGGTAAATGAAAATAATTTCCCATTTTGCACTTATTGTGGGGAAACATTAAAGAGGAAAAAAAAAAAAGGATAAGTGAAATGAAAAAAAACCAAAGCATAATAATTAATATATTGATGATTAGGCATCATCTCTGGCCTGATCGATCATCATGAGGTTTTGGTTTTATTTAATTAGCGTATGGTAATTTCATACAGAATCCCAATGTGCCAATGAAAACTGGCATGTGAAGACATTGACCTTCTGCTCACATATGCAACATCTTCTTGCAGTGCTAACAGCCTATATGCATCAATGCTAAAAGGCTTCTGTCTCACAGGAGAGCCTCTGTATCGGGGGGATATCATTACCGCCTACAGCGAGATCAGAGTTTGGCTCTTCTTGGTGCATAAGAGTCTGGGGAGCAAAAGGGAAACTGGGTTTGCCAGAATAATAATTGGGTGCTATGAGATTATGGAGTGCCGCCATAAACGGAAAATGAACAGACAAGTTTCTTTTTGTTTGTTTTATTAAATGCTATTATTGTTATTTATTATGTTCTTGGTCATCAATTTTCTCAGAGCTGCTAACAAAGTGTCACATAAATCCAGCCTGTCCCTTTCTGACCCTTGTAACATCATGCAATTTTCCTCATTCACCCTTAATTTGAGATATAAACTAATGTGAAAACATAGTTTTTACTAAATGGCAAGTTTTCTGCTAAATACATTTCTTTTGCAGTAGGAAGCAACTGCATAAGAAATAAATATCTCAGCCAGACCTCCTGCATTCTTCTCCCAATGTAAAAGCAAAAAAATATGTATGTGTTCCATTTGGCAATTGCAAAATAATAATAATGTTTGATGGGAAAAAACTCAGCTGTCAGGAGAGAAGACAGACGATTCTGCTTCTTGAATGCTATTGACTTCATGGGGCCAATAAAACAACTTGCAAATAAAAGAAAGAGGAACCGATTCATGTCCTAAGATTGTGTGACGTAGCTTTTTTCTGTTTGTATAATGTTGTGATTAAATATGGTGGAGCCCTAGGGAGTGAATTTTTTATTTGAAGGTTAAGCCAATATTAGCAAAAAATAAAATAAAATTAATCAAATGGCCCAGAGCATCACAGCCACAGTTGATTCCAAGAATGTTTGGTTACAAAATGAGCAACTGACTAATTGTGTAAATGCTGTTAATTAGCTGTGCAGAGCCCCTAACTGGGCTATTCCCTGTAACTAATAAGAAATCAATTAGCTAATGAAGTGGCCATTAAATGCTATGCTAATCTTAGCTGGGATATTTTTAATGTTTCTTCTTCTTCTTCTTTTTTTTCTTCTTTATGATCCTTCCTAATTGCCATTGCCATACGGAGCTCACAGCTTTCAGCATGTCTAATGAAACATCATTATATCATAACTGGCATTCTTGGAAGAGTTAGTGGCAAACCTGCTTCCCAATTATTTTTAATTGCCAGACATACTCATAACTGGGCCTTCTACCAAGTAGTTCAGATCCCTGCACTGTCATGTAATATACCCAAAGATTGTGTTTTCTTTTCTTTGCATATGCAGCATGATGGTAGCGTTGCCCACAATGAGGGATGTGCATAACACCCTAAACAAGGAACCTGGGTGGCTGCCTTTGCTGTTCCTTTGATTGGAGCCTGTGTAGACCCGGCATTACCCTCCCGCTGAACAGCTAAAGCTAGACAAATCAGATGAGGTTTTACCTTTATTTGAAAACTTCTGGTGCCCAGTAAACATTATTCTCCACCAATGATTCCAAGCTTCAGGATGCTTGTGCCAAAACACTGCAATTTAGCAATTATTATTAGGATTAGCAATTGGGAAGCGTGAATGTCTTCAGTGATTCCCACAGATTTTGTCACTTTCTAAGAATTCATAATCACCATTTATTGATGTCTATAAATTCCAACTTTGAGAAGGCATAAAATGTATCTTTGGGTGTCATGGCTGCAAAATCAGTGTCTCCTGTTTAACAGAGCCTGTTAAAAGAGGATGGAGGCAAGAATAAGTTCCAGTTTTTAAAACACTTTTGCAGAGTTTTTATTTACTAGCCCGGCATCTATCTGGTAACACCATCATATTTAAACCCTGAATCTCAATGAACTTCCCTAAATCTACTTGCACAGAAGTAGGTTATGTGTCAGGATTAGACTGGCTCCTCCCCACCCCCCACAATACAATGATCCTCAGGACATCTGTGCACAAAATACATGCTTTTAAAAAGAATGTTTTCAAAAGAGAATCTTGCCTCCCTCTCTCTCTCTCTCTCCCTCCCTCTCTCTCTCTCTCTTTCTCTCTCTCTCTCTCCCTCCCTCTCTCTCGCTCTCTTTCTCTCTCTCTCCTCCCTCCTTTTTTGGATAACATGCAAATTGAATTGGTTAATTCTGCACCCAAGTTTCAGGAAATCTGCCACCAGCAGCTGCCACTGTTTCAGATGTCAGGAGGATGCAGATACACTGTGACATTTTGTTCATTAAATAAACAAACCAGGTTCAGGCTAACAACATTACGTAGAAAGCCCCATCAATTCTTGTACATTTAGTTCACATAATAGGAAGTGACAATTGTTCCTTAGCTTCATAAGCACTATATTGAAGAACAAAAGGAAAAAGCATACATAATGTGGCAACAGCAACAACAGTTGCCATAAAATCCTGCAAGGTTGATTTAGATTAATGAGGCACATAACTTTTTGCCCAAGGCTACTTAAGACAAATATGGCTGCAAACATGGCTACTAGGGAAGAGAAAAAAAGTCAGTATTTTTTTTCCTCTTATCTACCATTTTGGTCTTATTTATTTGATTTGACTATCAAATAAGAAAACTACTCCAGCAATAGCCCCTCTGTAGCAGAACAAAAAAATTTGTACCATACAGTAGTATAAAAATAAAAAGAAAATACAAAAAAAATCCCCCTTTTGTACATTTCAGTGGCACACTTTATTAGAAAAATGTTAACTAGTACATTGACCTTTTATTAAAATGGTAGATATACTAAAAACTAACACTAAAAGCCATATGTCTTTTCCATTGTTACAAATCAAGCTACCTAAAATACTAACATTTCTGGCTTTTGCATCAATCAAATGTATTCTGGTTTCTGCATCTAGGAATGAAATCTATATCAAACCATCAAGATAACAGGTACAATTTCTCAGCTCTACATCATATAATATAAAAATCACCAAAATTGCAGATTTAGTAATACCAAACAAAACAAAGCAAAAAAAGTATGTTGCCAAAGAGGAAGTGGCCTATCTGAAAACGAGACTTGGATATTATAGATAAGGCTGTCAGTCAGACTTAGACTGAAAGGTACAGACAATAGAAAAAAATCCTCACACATTAATATGTATAGCACCATGATGTGGCTTTTAATATTCCAGAGGGACTTTAGCAACTCCATGGGAAAAAAAGCACCAAACCTGAGGCTGGCTCATGTAAATCCTTGCCAACGGCAGCAGTCCCACTGGAGGACGTGTTACATGGACAGGCGAACGGTCGCCCTTTCCTCACATATACACTTGTCCCCAGGGCATCTGCAGTGGGGCACTCAGCTGAGGTGTGGGGGGGCTGCTGCCAACAAACAGCAACACTGACAACCCATTACCACTACCTCTGTGATTTTTTTCCAGGGTTCCTCTCCTTCCCGGTCCCTGTCCTCCACGTTGCCAAAATCACAGAACCAATTTGGAGGATTTTCAAAGGCCTGCCTATGCCCCTAAAGCCAGTGGAGAGATGGGGATGTCATTCTTAGTCTTCCCATCCCGTGCTACATGTGGGGTACCCTGTCCCCACAGCAAGATTTGGTACTGGTACCACATTCAGCTGGTGACTTCAAAAAAACATTCTCTTCCAGACACCTCCCTAGTGCTTCCATCTGTGCAGAGGGTGAAAACAGGAAGTTGCTCCAGAAGGAGGTTGGCATCAATTTAAAGACAAGGATTTTTTGGGCCCTTTGGTTACTTGCAAACGTATTCCTGCATAGTGTCAGGGATCCCAGATTCCCTCACCTGCTGTTAGGGCATCTCCTCCCCACATGGGACACACTGAGCAGAAGGCCCACCCCTTCTGAAAGAGAATGGTGAAAGAGGAGCAGAGAAGCTTTGAAGCAGATGTGCAGGTCTATAGTGCCCTGTGGCTTAGAGGGCTCTCGGGTGCCAGTAGAGCCCAAATTGAATGTTGCTGAGAGCTGACAGTGCATTTCCAATGTCAGCATTCTTATGATCTCAGGGTGTCCATCAGAAGCCAAGCTCTGGTCCCTCCTAAGGCTGCAGGTGGAGAAAAAGCAGAGGCAGTGGCCCAGAAACAAGGAATATTACATCTGCAATCTTGCTCCTACTTTCTTTCTCACTCACTTGTATGAAGCCTGCTCCAGGTGTGGTATGGTCCAAATCAGACACAAGAGAGAATTTTGCCAGGAAATTGCAAGAATAAGATGGTAGCATCAATAGCATAACCCCCCAGCTTGGACTAGCTGTTGCTGCAGGACCATGGAAGTTATTTCTGAGGGATCTCCACAGGTAGAGACTTTAAATCAGCCCAAGTCCTAGGGGAACCTGCATTTTGACTGGAGAATGCCGTGCATCCATCCAAAATTTAAAAAGAAGAAAGCTAGCATTTATTCATTGGATCATTCTTGATTACATTACATTTAGCAGCAATGGAGGAAGACTCAGACTCTAACAGAAGCAACTCATTTCTTCATTTTTGCAGACTATTTTTCTTCAGGATGAGACAACATGTTCTTAACTTTATGTACTCCCACTTTTTGGAATAATTTTTAAAATGTTATTATGGAGACTCTGCAGTGGATGAGAAGCTTATTTCCTTTTAAATGAACCAATTAATTTCCCTTGTGTTGTGGTGCCCAACAACACAAAACTTGCATGAATAACATTCCCCCAGCAGTGACATGCCCATTTCCAGTAAAAATATAGATACGATTTTAACTTCCTTGATATAATCAGCTTTTTAAGTGAAGAAGCATGATAGATGATTCTTTGCAAACTGAAATAAGCACTGCAAAATCTGTGAAAAAGTTTAGATACAACGACATAAGAAGTGGATCAAATTTAGAAGACCTCCCGTTAAAAAAGTAACTGTCATTCTGAGTGGCATTTTCAACAAACAATAAAAGAACAATAACTTCTGCAGTTATTCTCTTGGGTAGGTTCTCTGGTATTTCAGTAACAGGCAGATGGAACTCCTTTCCTTNCTTCCTTTTTTTCCTCCTTCCTTCCAGCATCGGGGGTTTGTCATACTGAAGTTGTACACCCAACCCTTGGTTTTTTTCTTACCAAACATGAGAATTTGCATACCTTCATGAGCTTTTGGGTCTAGACATGTTTTTTAAATGTAGTTGTTAAAAGTTCTCATTGGGAATCAGTACTGTAGGGACAAAAACATGTTTTGAACCCTGCGTGTTTGGGAAGCCAAGTACCACAGGTGATATGAGTAACAAAGAGGGGAAATATAAAGAGGAGTAATTTCATCCAGGGGTTCTGTGGAGTTTACAAAGTATGACATTAAGTCCCAGTCACTGCAGGTGAAGAGCTGCCCAAGGATTTTACGACATCAGGGTGGAATTTATATAGATTAATTTGGAACTAGTAATTTACCAAATCAAGGTACACTAATTAAAGTAAGGTTTAAACCAGTTTATATATGTCTACTTGTAGAATATGCATCAGTATCACCAGCTGGATTTAAAATCATTTTAGTTGACAGCACTGCAGATTTTCTAATGTCAGTGGGTGTGTTTGTCAAAAAGCAATGTGAACATGAGCAAGTGAAATGAAGGCTAATTATTAATTTCACAAACAATCTTCACACTGTAGCCTATCATCTAACATCACTGGGGAAAAAAGAGATAAAACAGGAATACATGTAACCAACTATTTTTTAATTAATATTTCTTTTTATTTTTGAAGTCCACTTTGAAAAGTACTGAAATTACCTCCAGAACAAAAGAAGGAAAAAAATTCACACTGAACCTGTCCTCACCTCCCACCCTTCATAGTACCCCCCAGCCACTGTGTTTCTTGCAAGCATTGAGAAGCTGAGTAGAGAACTTGGGACCTTTGAAACACAGATGATGTCTTCCCCTTCCCCGTAGTGACTGCAAGTTTCACAGACTTGCGTCTCCTTGATTTCTGGAACTTTGTCCTAACCTATTTCTTCAATAACCAATTAAATAAATGCCCATGCTTTGTGACTGTAAGATTTTTAGCTATAAAAGCTGCCTTGTGGTACTTTGCCTCAGCCAGCCTCTAATAACGCTCTTTCAGCTCCCCAGGCCGGCAAATCTGCACTGGTGCTCTGTGTGTAGTTAACAGCTTCCCCCACGCAGCGACAGAGGTTGCCACTAACTCATGGGGCTCATGTGTACATCGGAAACACAGTCAGGAAATTAAATTTTCCCTCCCCATAATTAATAAGAGCTAAATATATGTGTGTTTGTTGTCACTTTTTAAAGCATTGAAGCCAAATCAAAAAAGTATGAGCATTTTCATATAAAAAGTAAATATTTTTTCTAAAAGAGTTTTTAAAAAATCCCCAATGCTGTGCAATTTTGCAATTGAAAAAAAAAAATCCCTTTTTTCTGAAGTTTGTTTAAGGAATTCCTTAAGATTGCCGAGGCTGATTCACAGCAGTAAGCACACATTAAATGCGTAAGCACATGAGTTATCTCACCGACTTCAGTATGCCTGTTTTCATTCTGAAAGCGAGCACAAGCTTCAGAGCTCCACAGAGTGAGAGGCTAAGTTAGGAATCCTCCTGCTAGGCATGTTGCTGGGGATTGTACGTTTTGCAGAGGTCATTACACGGAATACTGTCCTTACGAATAAACCATGATTTTTATGAGAACAGTTCTGTGGAAATTCTGTTACCATACAAGTGCTTGGCGAAGCAGGAGAAACAATATGCAACTGATCTGCCTGACAGCATATTGCCAGCACATTTTTAGGTGAAATGCATTGAGCCCTGAAAAGAGATAATAGGCGTTCTTTCTCTGAAATATATCCAGAGCATCTCTTGGAGCATGGCATGAGCTGTGCCGTGGAAACGAGTTCCAAGGACCTTTTCAGTTCATGTCTCATTTTGCTACTCTGCAAAATCCTGTGTAATATTCAGACTGAATCAGGCAGAAAAAAATCCAAGTGGTTTGTTGTTTTTTTTTTTTTAATAAATGGGTGAAAACCACTTAAAGATACAGGTAAACCTCAGGTTTTGCATCATTTTTAAACAATTGTGCACTGGGCATTCCAAGCTTTTTTTTTAGATTTGATTTTTTTAAATAGAAGTCTTCATATTTTAGTTCCTATTAAGCCTCCATTTTGAAAGCATACTATTTGTTCCCTGTTTTAAGCAAAATGAACACTGTATCTTACAAGAAAAATTTGTAAAATCAGGTCCTATTTGTGTTTTTATCATGAGCTGTTATTTCATTGTGATTAAATATGCAACCTATAGAAAGGCTATAAATTTGAATGATTCTGTCAGAAAGCACTTAAAGAAGGCAAATATCAGAATTGATATCTAAGATGTGTCAAGGGAGGCATTTTAAAAAAATCATTTAAAGCTGTATTATACCACTGAGAGCTGTAGAGAACCTATGTAAAATTTTGGATAAACACCTCCGAGCCCGCTATGTGTTGCAAAAATGATTTCTGTAACACAGTGAGCAGAAAAACTACATTTTATGCTTATCTCATTAATCCAATAAGTTCATGCAAAATTATTGTAATTACCTTTATTGAAGAACCATGTACACCTATGTCAGTGTGTATATTATAAATAATAAATTATTATTATTAGAAATAGTTGAATTATTCATTGAGGATAAATTATCTGACAAATACAGGCACTTTTTTTCCTGCTTGTGACTTGTTTATTCTCTGAAAACTTTCCTTTTTGCATGTTTTCTTTTGAATAATGAAGGTTATTCAGCCTAGGACTGCAAACTGCTTGCTTAGATTGCTCACAATTTGATTATGTGTGAATTACGTGTGAGAAATGAACATGTTGGTCACATGAGTCCACATCTAGCTGAGTGTCTGGTGGGCTGGAAGAGGGTCCCAAGGATCTGTGGTTAGGGGTGGTCATTGCAAAAGCACAGACCCCTCTTGCAGCTACACCTCCATGGCTTCTCACCCAGCTTGTCATCGGCGTTCACAGCATGCCATGTACTGTCTCCCTTGAAAGCTGATAATGTGATAGGGATCATGAGCTTAACGGAATCAATGTATAATTAATAGCTTATAAAATCTTCAATGAGGCAATGAGGAGCCCCACCTGGGGATGAGAGGGATGAAATGAACAATTAAGATGGGAAGAGGATGCTTCACAGAAAGTGGGTTTGGAGTGAAAGGAAAACAGCCTGGCAGCAGACTGTGTGCTGAGTCCCTTGTAGAGTTGAAGCAGGTGTTTACACAGGTCACAAGCTTTCTGGGTATTTAGCAAGAGCCCATAAATACCTGAGGCTCCAGATAAAGTGACCCCCTAAAGTTCTAACCTAATAAATAGGGATATGAGGATAGGGAGGTGTCGGACACAAGGGTCCAGACCTAAGAGAGGTGCAGGGCTTGTGGGGACCCAGCATGCCTCCAGCCACCCCTGCTAGGATGTAATAACCACTAGCACTGGTGGGGCTTAGGACAACCCCTCTGCTGGGGCCTGGTGTGGGTGCACCCTGCGCAGTCCCTGCAAGCTGCAGGGCAATCTTTTTCTAGGGTCCCATTTACCCAGCTCTCAGGTGGTCTGGCTGCGGTGGGTGAAGAGTGAAGACACAGCTGCCAAGCACAGCAGCCAGCCTAAAGCCATGCATGAGTGCTTGCCAAGGGACCCCAAAATTCATCAGCTTGGGGGCTGCTGCCAAGGTGGCGGCCAAGTGGCTGGGAAGGAGGTCCCACTGGTGGACATTGCCCAGCCTGGGGCGGGCTGCAGAAGGACATCCCACAGCTCTGGGCAGTCCCTGAGTGTCACAAAGACAAATGTTGGAAGGCGAACACTCAGCCAAGCAAAAGGCAACAATTAATATTTCAGTTTGCTCGCAGATGCCTTTGTCTTGGCTGCTCATGCGGAAGTTCACTGTAAGAAAGGCTATTGTGCTGACAAAAATGTGTGCGAGCAAACGTTTACAGAAAGCAACTAGAGGAGGGCAGGCAAACAGCAAGGGCAGGGTCCCCTGGAACCGGGTGGGTTTTGAGGAACACCACCATTTCCTCTGAGTTTGTTTGCTTCTGATCTGACTGCACTGAACCAGTTCTCATAGTGGGGGTGTGGCTCCATGCTACCCAGCTGCAAACTCCCTCTTTCCAGAGATGTGGGGTGCAGGTGACAAGAGGATGGCCCTGGGCCCCCGGAGCCCCAGGATGTGGTGTCATATGTGCAGTCCATGGGATGGAGGAGATTTATTCTCATCCTGCATCCTACTGCCAAGATGCCTTAAATTAAAAGCAGTGGGCCAAATTCAGTGTGCCTCTAGGTCTACCTCTGATTTCAAGAAAAGCTGGATGCACATGGAATTGTGACAAACTCGGCCCTGCCGCCTTCGTACTCCTTACACAGCAGGAGAGGTTTGCTGCCTTTTACAGCAGCTTCAGAGCACCACGGGTCTGAGGGACAGGGAATGCAACTCAAGTAAAATTCTGCCAGTTCCCAGCACATCAGGTACCCAAAACCATGAAAGCCATGTTTTCCTGATGTTCTCTTTCATTGAAGATTAAGCCTCCATTTGTTTTCCAGCATTTGATGTTTCAATCCTAATGATCTCTAGTCTCAGTACCAAAGTTGTCTTCCTGACAGCAAATGCCAAGTGTGATTACTCACCCGGCTAGAGATCCTCACCTCCATCTGATGGCTGTGCTCAGGGAATGCCATCACTGTGGGGATGGCCCGGCTGGGCTGCCAGCAGCCGGAGCATCCTGCCAGTGTCCGCGATCTCTTTGCTCCCTCCCTCCCTCACTGCTTCTTCTTCTTTTTTTCTTCTTTGGTTTATTATAACTGCACAAAGGCAACACTAAATAAGGAAAATATGCTTCCCAGTAACCGAAACTGACAAAAACAAAGATGGCATGTTTATATAATTAGTTACACATCTAACTTTTTAAGCTTTTCTTCCTTTTAAATATCCCACAACTACTCCACTGCCCAAGTTATGAGTGAAGCTGAAATAGACGTGGAGCAAAGAAACTGGTGGGTTGGGCTTTTTCCCCCAAAATCCATTATAGGCCTTAGGTAACTCCTGAATCTTGGAGTCCCTCTGTGGCTGCTTTCTGTTGTGAGAGCAATTCATTATAAGTTAATTAAAAGGTGACATTTAATATGTAGTTTCCTTTAGCTAATCCTCCTAAGGCATCTTCAAATGGCACTAATGTATCCATTTTGTTGATGCTAGAAAACAAAAAGGCAAGATTCTCTAATTAAGAGGTTGATGTTTAACAAGAGAGAGGTTTTCTAATTGGTGACTCTGAGTCCAAATTAATCTTACCGCTGCTCATTTAAGCCTTTTCAATCTACCTTGGACTTTTCCCCAAGAGTTTGCAAAATGTGAATCATTTTCAGGATCTTTGACGTAACGGTATTCAGCCTACTTACTCCTTCTGTGCTCATACCCCTTTGGGACCCAATTTGGATCCCCCTCACTGCTTGAGCCACTTTTCTCTGGATCCAGTTTAGGAACTCTCTGAAGGTCTTTGCTGAGCAGGCTGGCTTTAAAGGTGAAGTTTCTTCTTTGTCTTTCAGTATGTTTTCACTCAAATATCTAAATATGTATTGCATTTCCACAAACATCAGTTATTTTTCTGGTAATACATTTTAAATGCTTTACAGAAATGAACACACTCCATTTGATTATGCTGGTGCCAAACATATTTTTTGTCTAATAAAAGACAAAAGCATAACTGTATTCCTACTAATTCTGGTTTCTTTTGACAGTAGCTGCTGACTTCCTGTACTTGCAGTGGAAATACAGAAAAAGTAAAGAACACTGCTCCCACCTTAAAAAATATGAATTTACACTGCCCAGACACACTTATGAAAAAGGGCAAAAATATCCTAAGCGGCTATCACTCAGCTAGTTTTGGCCACCTAGACTTTAATTTTGGAGACCATTCTGGTAATAGTACATGGAAGAAATCTACAAACTATCACAAAAATAAAACAACTACCTCAAGAGAAAAACAATATAGGCTATCCAGGACAGTTTTTTCTTTTCAAAAAAATGGAAACACTTACAATGGCAAAACTCGGTACATTCATCAAGGACAGTCATAAAACCAAACTAAAATTGTAACCTACCCAGAAAATGAAAGTGTTAGCTTGGGGCTAAACAAGGTGGCATTTTATTTACGATGTTTTACGTTAATTTTTGTTTCTGTGGTCATCACCAGTGACTCTGTCCCCCCATGTGCCAGTGTATTTGTCTGTGTATATGAAAAGCTGCTTCTCCTTTAAGAGAAGTCACATAGGAACAATGTTTTCCACTTTTATCTCAATGAGCCTCATGTGGTAATCTCATGCTCTCCGGTGACTCCTGAAGGTTAAAAAAATACCTCTTGCCAACGTGACACTTTTCCACAACATCTATACCTTCTGTCGTTTCTTCCTTCTCCTTTGTTCATTTAAATGCTGCCCAAGAAGAGCCAAAAAGAAAGAGAAAGGGCAGAGGAAAAGCAAGAGAAAGGCCTCATTTCTTTGCAAAACTATGGAAACCCCTGTGTGCCCATTTGCGCTTCTCGGACGCTGCAGACATACCATGACAGACTCAAAGCTGTGCGGTTGGAAACTATTTGCTGCCCGCTAAAAAAACTCTTCTGGGTACGCCTTTGCATTCATGGTATGGAAGCTAAAAGTGGGATCGGCCTCACACAATTCTGGTTTGCAAAGTACACGCCAAAAAAAAAAAGGCAAAAAAAAGAAAGAAAAACCCTTTGGTTGCCATACAGGAACGCCCAAGCCTTCCAGTTTGTCCTCAGTGCACAAACACTGGATGTACCAGAGTATTTTTGGGAGCTGGAATAGCGTTCTGGGTATACTGAAATTAAGAGGGTTGGGCCTGTTTGTGAGCCCACTGAGTTCCTCACTGCCTGTTTGCTAAGAGAGAAATGTAAAAGATTTTCCCAGTTATAGCCCCCATACCTTTGTTAAGAAGGGATGCCACAAATCACATGAATAATTAGTGACACTCTTAAGCGTCTAGCACTGTGCCCATTTATTTTCTTGGCACAAAATATATTAGTTCTACGCTATTCATTTAATCTGCATTTAGCAAGAGATAAATTTTAGTCGGAAGCTGTACTGAAAGACAATATATACTGTATGTTGCAGAAAAATCTATTTCCTCTGAGACCATATCTTTCTTTTAAAAAAGAATCAGGAGACATAGCATGGAGTTAATGTATGTGGAAACCTAATTTTTGTACAGTTTTTGATTGTTCAAATTTCCTAATGAAATGGCCAGCAGTGACCTTTTCAGGAATGCCACATTCAGCACAAAGTTCTCACCAAAAATGCACATTTCTGTGATCCCCTCATTTAGATAGTAGCTCTGTGACTCTTGCTATATGTGTGGAGTGAAGGGAGGGAAGAAAAGAGAAAGGTTTTCTTTCTCCACAAACGATAATGAGACTTTTCAGCTGTGTGGTAGAGTGGAGGGACTTAAGCCTCTCTTGGTGTTTCTGTTTTTCAGGCTTTGAGCTCTTGCTGTGCACTGCTCTCTCCATCCTGCCTCTGAAAGGCTTTCAACAACCCATGACTTTGTCTCTCTGTGTTTTTCGGTTTAAGCTACCCTCTACCATGACCACTTTTAGCTTCCATATTTGAGCAGAAAACCAAACAGAAATGGAAATTGTTTGATGTATTTTAAGTAGAGAAGGCCAGTAAAATATTTTTTAATGGGGATACAAAATAGTCCAGCCAACAGAATGCTGGTTCAGTTCCAGAGCAGATGAGGGACAACTAAAAAGTTGATACCATCTAAAGGCTATTAAAGCCTTTGTAAAGTGAGTAGCTGCCTAGGTGCCATTCCCAGTGGCCACATCACAAAAGCACACTAACAAGCAAGTCTGACTTCACCTTTTTTCTAGTCGGTTTCTCAGCAAGAAGACAAGGAGTGAACGGTCGTGGGGATGAGTCATCCTTTCAAGCAGGTTATCAACACTCCTGCAAGTTCGTGCACCAAGCTGAAATCTGCCCAGAAATTCTATCACAGTCTGGCATGGCGTGATGATATATTCAATTACATGATATATTGATCTAAGTATTTTCTCCCTCTCATGAGCCCTCTCTGATGGGCTAATAAGCGTAAATCCATTAAAATACAGCTTTAGAAAGCCAGCCTGAACTCATTCCCACCCCATAAGAGAACGGATGTCTAGATTTGCAGCAGGCATGTAGTCCAGTCTATCCATGCAGACACTGCCTATATACTGTGAGCAGTACCGTATCCTGGCAGAGCTGCTCTGCAGAAACCTCTGCTGGCCCCAGGAAGGAAAGAGTTTTGCCCAGGGCAGGTACATGATCTAGGCCAGTTGTTTCTCCCACCTCACCTCCACCCTCCTGCACTAAAAATACTCTGCTCCTGTACAGAAACTCTCCATCCCAACATCAGCATCCTTCCCTCCTGCAGCTAAGGATTTATGGGCTGACAGAAAAATAGGCAGGATTTTTCCTTAAAGGAGTACATGTTCAGCAGAGTAAACTGTTTTACCCACACATCTCTCTGTAGTGCAAAACATGTGAGAAGGGAAAAGGCATGGAGAAGAAGTCTGGTTCAGGAATATACGAATACAAACTACATTTTAGTGCATACACACAGGCTTGTTTACTGAGAGTTTCACATATATCAAATTAAAACAGATAAAGCAACAAACTCAGACATCATTTACCCACAGGGAATATGCTCAGCCTTTATTTAGCCACTGAAAATTTACTCCTGCTTGTCTGTATGACTAACCTGCTTGGGTAGACGGATGTTTTGATGCCAGAATACCCGTAGGGTTTCCAGAGAACATATCATAAGATTCACAGCTACAGACATATCGTTGTAACAAAGTAAATTGGACTTAGATGGGAGCCTTGTGCAGAGCTGCTCAGAGGACTGAAGGCATTGGCAGAAGAAAGCTTTAGCACCTCAAGAAGTTTGTTGTAAAAAGAAGTTTGTTGAGGTCATGGGGCACTTCTCGAGACTAGAAGAGAAAGGAGAGTTCAGAATTGCATTCTGTGGCTTTAGGGCAGAATTCAGATGCTACAAGTTATACCTGAGTCTTTTAATCTTTTTATGAATATGGCCCTATATCTTTCTGTGCTTTTAACTTGACACTGAAGATATTTTCCTGCCTCCCAGTGGTGTTTAAAAAAAAAAAAACAAAAAAACCCACAACATTGTGGACCACACACTAGTCACAGGGCTGAACTTCAGACTCCATTCTGCATCACTTGATTTGTGCAGCGTAGTGGCTGTAAGATCCAAGCTTTAGAGATCCCATGTTGTCCCTGTTCTCATATGAAAACACGAAAGTAAATAAAGCCCAGCCCCATAAGTGGTCCTGGAGATCTCAGAGGGTAACGTTCCTCCTACTGTGCCTGCTCAATAAGACACTCCATAAAGTTTTCTCAGTGCTGAGAGAACAAGCAAACACAACCTATAGAGGGACACATGTCGAACATGCCTTTAAGTTCTACTTTTATTTGAAACTCAGGATTGCTTTAAACGTCTCCATTTTCTTTTTCATAGCGCAGAGTGAAGCTTAAAAGTGGCCCCAACTTGCAATGAAAGCTGCAATGAATTTTAGCAAATAAAAAGCCACTTAAAGAAAAAAACACTACTGTCCTGGCTGGGAATTTTAATAGTGCTGCACTCACAGCCAGACTGCTTGTAACTTTTCTATTAAAATGTTAAATCGAGAGCATTAAACAGCTTCCAATTAAGGGGTATATTATCACCTCGATGCACAGGGAGTTTCACACGTAAATCCCTATGTATTAAGAAGAGAATATACCCTGTGGCTTTTTAAATAACAAATAAAAGTTAAAAGAGATTTTGCAGGAGGTAGAAGACTCATGGAAAGGCTTATATTTTAACACACTCTGAGCATAAGGAAACTAATGTTTGAAACTGTACAGAAAGAGCATTTATCTTCATTTTTTCTCCACTATTCCCAAATATTTCCACTGGGACCTACTTACTAAGATGAAAGTCTAAATATTCCATAGGGCTGGAAATATTGATTTTTGAAGGACTTTCATACACACAGGCTGGAGGTGCTATTGGTCATGTCTTGTTTGCACTGAGGGCATCCTTCCCATGGCCTCAGTGCCTACTCTATGAGTTTAAACTCATTTTCGTAAGCCAAAGGCAAATCTGTTAATTAATTTGAGTTAATATTACTTAAAAGAGTCAGAAACAGTTAAAAAATCCCCCCCTTAGCATTTCTTATGTTCCTGAGGGCCTTTTAAAGTAAGATGTGAAGAGCTGCAAGTTTCCCAGCCTACACACAGGCTTAAAATTTTTCAGGGTAAACTCAGGGAATGATGAACTTTTGGAAAAATGAGACAGTACTGACAAAGTTCATTAGCAGTTGTTGTTTATGATTAAAGCCACAGTTCAATCATGACTGTTCACTATGGTCAACAAAAGCAAGTCCATTGGCCACCTTGCTCCTTGATTTGTGGGTGTGTATCAGCTGGCTTGGTTGGGTCGAGGCAAGGGGTAAAACACAGCAGCGACAAGAGTTTTCAGACAATTTGCTCATGGGCATTGAAGTAGGAAAGACACTGGGGCCTGATGCTAGGTCCAGTGGATCTAAGTGGCCACTCATTCCTGCTGGCATCATCATCTTGGCGAAGTCACCTCAAACGGTTGGACCCCAACAGTGACTGTAGTGAAAAATCCTCACAAGAGATGGTGTCTGTAGCCTTCCCTAAGGAGCTGTGGCAGTAGCTGTAATGTATGTGGTCCTTAACTGATTGAGGTAGACTTTAAATTCATGTAGAATAATTTAAAATGCAGATGTCAGTTTAGCTGAAGCTCTGCTGGACCAGCAGGAGACATTTTAGCCAATGTTTTGAGCTCCTTGCTGTTCAATTAAGCATTGCAGATAGTCAGGGTCTATGCCACCTGGTCAGGGACCACCTCAGAAGTTCCAGGTGCCATCCTATTTCTGACCTGCTCTGCTTCCCCTGTGCCACAGGACAGCACCAGGAGGACTCAGGCACCTACACGAGGATCATTTAAATGAATGGTCTCTCCTGTCTGAGGTGTAAGAGGTGTAGGCACTTTGCACAGAAAAGCTGCGAGATGCCCTTTGTGCACAGAGTTTCTGGGGCACTAGTTTCCCATAGTCTCTCACAATACGGCAGAAATAGTTATGGGTTCTCAAAAGAAAGCTTTCCTGCTTACACCAAGCTATGACTGATCGTAAGAGAAGCCTTGTTGCCCTCTAACCACCAATGGAAACTGCTGCTCCAATACCAGACAAATATGTGGAAGTGTAGGAGCCCAGAGGATATTTTGTTCAATGTACGGACTCTTTTTAGTTCAGATAAGTCAGCAACCTCCTGCTCTTCTTTGAAAGAGTCTTCCCTACTTTTCTAGAGTTTGACTTCTAGAACTGCTAAAACAATTTTAGGAAGGAGAAGCTGAGAGAAAAACGGACTGACAAAAGGTCAGTCCTCCTTGGCGAAACCATGTGGCAATACTTGTTTCAGTAAGGCCAGGTGGTGACCCCAGGTTTTCTTTCAGGTCTTGCCAGAAGGAAGGGCTTGAGTGCACAAGGGACACAGCACTGAGACATCTGATAGAGTTTGCTGAGCTGCACTGAAATACACTGAGATGGGGCAGCTTGCCGGGAGGAGAGAGTGCTGGCCGGTCATATGAACATAGAATATTCTGAGCAGAAAGGGACCCAGAAGACTGGTCTCCCTTTGTATCCAGCTGTGCTGCTGCACTGTGGGAGAGGAGGAAGCACAGTTCCCTAGTGCTGTAGCTGCTCTCCTCAGCTCCCCATGCTGTTCCCCCAACCCTGCTCTACTCTGGCTACGTTGCAGAAGTCAGAGGAAGGAGCTCCCACAAGCACTTTCCCTGAACCTCTGCAGCACCTCCTGCACATAGATGCCATGGAGGAGCAGAGGCAGGAGGATGGCACCTGCTGTGGCAGCATGAACACCCTCTCTGAAAGTTATTGTCTTCAAAGGGGGAAGAGGCAGGGGGAGCAGCATCTCCCCCTTTGACCCTTTCCTCCCTAAAAAGCAGCCTCAGAGCAGCTTCTGCAGAGGATCTTGTATTACAAACCTGGCATGTCTTTCTATGCTGTGCCAAAGGCAGCATCTGCCTGGTCTTGCTTCTCTCCTTCATGGGACCATTGTGTTTGGAGATTGTTTCCATGTTCCATAAAAAAAATACAGCCCATCATTTCCATGTTAATGTGGCATTTCAGAAAATGGTACGAAGAAAGAAAGAAAGAGTATTCAGGTTCAGGTCTCAGATGGAAAAAAAGGAGGCTACCTAATTTACTATTTATACATCATATACTTTTGACTAAAAAGACCAGAAAACTGATCCACTCTCTTCCACCACAGACTTCCAAGTATTATGGCATCTCTAAAAACTTTGGTATAAATCCTTGGGTTTCCCTATATTATTCATAAAGAGTCAGTACTTATCAGCAGTTTTGAAAAACAAGATACACCAACAAAGATCAAATAAAGTCACTTTAGACACTCATTTTTTCTCAAATCACAGTTTTGGTTTGTTCCCTTGAGATTTTTGCCAAAGNTCTCCTCTCCTCTCCTCTCCCCCTCCCCTTATGTTGTTTATTTAATAAGTAAATGCTGGTTATATCCTGGGAGTTTAGGGTGGACACTGGGTGAACCTGTTATCCCTCACAGTAATTCACAGAATCTGGCATGAACCAGATGGACAATATTCCATTGTTTAAAGTGAGTTCTGTCAATCTTTGCCATTGATATTAAACAAAAGTCAGGATTATTAAAGCATATGGGTACATGGCCTGATACACTGATTAAGCCTTTGCTTTGAGAATGTGACTGCTGTTGTTGAGCATTCTGAAAAATATATGTAGCATGCTACAGTACACAGGGAATCACAGATGTCAAGGGGAAATGATATGTGAAAGCCGTGTACGTTTAAAAATGCAGCACTACTGTACCTTCTTAAAAGAAAAAGAAACTTTCCTCCTTCTCCCTCCTTCCCCCTGTTGCCAGTTAAAATGAACTGTCAGAGCCTGGATAAAGATACAAACAGGATTGCATACCTTACGAAGCCTACAGTGACTCTTAGACTTTGATCTAATTCTATTTGCTGCTTTATGATGCATGAAGCTGTCAGATAAAGAGGTGTTCAAAAAAATCCACTCGAGCTGTCAGGGCTGACAAGCCCTGTGATGGATTACAGAGAAAACAAAAGGGTTATCACCTTAACCACAAACATTTATATCTTTTTTTCATAAGGGTGCTTCAATCAACATGTAGTTACCAGGGTGCAGGTTGTTGTGAGCCTGTAGGAACATAGATCCAATGACACATGTTGAAACAGCATTTAAAAAGTACAACACACATGCATTGGCACTAATATGCTGCTGACATGGTACAGTTGTGCTTACTTAGATCAAAGATAAGAATCCTATAGTTTTCAATATAAAAAGGATTCTTTTTTGAAGAACAGATTTCCCCCTTCCCACCCGTCTTTCAGATTAAACACACTCATAACAGTCTGAATGGGATTTAACTCAAAAAAGCCCAGTACTTAAATATGCCCATATGATTACTTACACAATAGAAACTTCAGCACAGAATGAAGAGCAGATAGCATTTGACTCATGTAAAGGAAACAAAAAAAATTTGAACTCGTTCCTTTTTCAACATCAGAAAGCAGCCTCATGGCCCATTCATCTACCATCTCTTCCCCCTCCCTCACCAACGTCTATCAGTTCTTAAAAGGCCACCGCAACAAACAATATTGGACCTGAAATTTATCAAACAAAGCAAATATTCTACCTCTAGTACTGCATCTGTGACACTCTAGTGAAAAGAAGGCAAGGAAATGAATAAGATACTTACTTGAGCTGATAACACAGGCCTTTTGCCTGTGGTTTACAATCGGAATCAAGAGGTGGATGCATTCTCTTGTGGTCAGTACATCCATATGCTGAGTGACCCAAGGCTAGACTCTGGGATGCTGCAGTAATATTTGATTCTTCAGTGGTTGTTTCTTCCCCTATTTAGTGACTGTGATAACAAAGTAGGCATAACACTATGAATGGGTTAAAAAAAGAATTTGATAATTTATGGATGATAAGTCCACTGGTAGCTACAGATTAAGATGACCCTTGTCGAAGAAGCCCAAAAGCCACATATTGCTGGAACCTTGGAAAAATGTGAGGAAAATTATTGTTCTGTGATTGCCCTACTTCTCCATCTTTTTCCAAAGAAGTTGTTACTGTCTGCTGCCCAAGAGAGGACCTAGATGAACATGTGGACCAACCCCTTACACCTCCCTTGTTCTAACAAGGGAACTTGTATCTGCGGCAGCAAAAATTTTTGCCAAGATTTATGTATATCATAAATGCACACACATATATATATGCAGATAGCCTAGATGAAGCCTGCCAAATTAGTAGTGAACTACGGAATTTAACACAAGGCCTGTATACGGAAAGAAGGTTAAAAGCGAGGCATTTTCACACAACATCTTACACACGTGCTGTGATGTGCTCAGTGGGAGAGAGGGACTCATTTTACTTGCCAGTGAACCCCCAGTGAGAGAAAATCACTTGGGTTTGGATACTGGGACAACAACAAAACTATCTTGAAGCTCCCCAGAAGGTGGGTTGTAAGCTTATAGTCAGCATGCCCAGGCTTTTAGAAGACAGAGAATCCCACAACAGCATAGAGCCAGGTTCTGTGTTTATGTACAAGACTATTGCTCCGCATTACAGAAACCTGGACTATGTCTCCTATAAAACAGAGCACATTCTAATACTGGAAAGTGTGTATCAAAGCAAGTCAGAAACAGAGATAGATCTCAAGAAGAAGTGTTTGGAGCAAGATGAAGAGCTGAGAGGCAACACTGGCAGGCCTGAAAAGAATTCTCTCACAAATATGGACCCCCTGACAATACCAGTATATCATTCTGGCTTAAAGTTCTTCTTTCTGATGGATTTCCTTTTAACATCTACTGTCTAAAGGGGGAAAAAAACCCAACAGAAAAAAAATATAAAGGTCCAAAAACATTGCTTACAAAAAAAAATTAGAAGACCTCTTTAGTGCTTCTTTAACTACACCAAGATCAGGAATGATCTTGGTTAGCAGCTGTGGGGGAAGGAAGGACACTCTTTCTTCAGTAATTCTAGCAGGCTTTTAAGGCTGTTTCTCTTCTCAGCTCTACCTCTCTGGCGCGACTTGCCAAGCACTAATAGACACAAGCATTACCATCATTCATTAAACTATATTCCTCTGCCATAGTTATCCAACAAACCAATAAAACTCCTTTTCAAAAAGTTGAAAGGCAAGGTGGTTCAGATAGACCATTATTAGTATGCACGGAGTGTACATTCACAGGCAATAATACAGTGGGAATTCAGCTAGCCTGAGCATAGGCTGATGTGAAGCATATGATATTACTTATGTAGGCATGAAAGCAATCTGCTTTAATATCAGACACTTTAGTACAAAGAATGTCAGGGTTACCAAAGGTTAAAGACAGGCCGCTGGATTTTTTTGTTGCCTATTTTTTTTTAAGTATGAGCTGAAAAAATGTGGGATGACTCCATTTTCAGGTTTTGGGTGCTGCTGAGTAAAACAGCAGTAAACAACGCAAGTTAAAACCAAGAGCAAGGTAAGAAAAAGTGGGTGGAAAATGCCACAAAGCAAAATATACAGAGAAAAAAGAAGAATATGAGAAATGGCCCTCTGCCACTCAGCTAAGGATGGTTAAGTGCTGCCCCTAGCACAGGTGTCTCTTGCAGGATTTGAGCATCCTCCCATTGATTCAGCACCTTCACAGAGTGCTGGATAGAGGTTCAGAGCCTCAGAGGCCAGATTCCCACCCAACCATGCTGACTGCCATCCCTTGGTTTCTTGTACTGATGCTGGGAACCACAGATTTCCATGTCACCTTGCTGTTGCACACCTCACAAGCCTCTGGCCTGGCAGGATGGGAGCAGTTTGCTGTGTTTTCCTTACCGGGAGCTTGACAGTCTGTCACACCCCTGGACCAAGGCGTCACACAGGCAACCCCTCATGCCTGCTGGGCTGCGGGATCAGGGCCCTCAGTACCCGGCTGGCCCCTGCTCCCTGCGAGCTCTCACTGGCATTCCACCACAAGCAGCAGCTCTTGCAGCACTTTGAACTTTCACTTTTCCTTTACTAAAATTTAAAACCAGGCACATAACCAAGCTGAGAGTTCCCAAAAGCTCAGGTGGGAAGCATTACTGAGAACAGAAGCCAGGCAGACTGTTTTTCAGAGGCTGATTGCTTTTTCAGAGTGTATTAGCATCTATTTTTTTCCCCAGCACAGGAATCCTTAGGTACTAGGGAGCCTAAGAAAAGCAGGAGCTCTTGTGCTGGAAGATAAAGAACCAAGATAAAAAACTAAAAAAGGAACTGAAAATGAAGATGTTTCTCTCATTTTTCTCAAAAGCATAGCTCTATTTCTGTTTGAATCCATGTGTCACAGAAGATAAAAATCATAAATATTGAGGGGGAATAATGCAAGCCATTATAAAATGATCTGCTTTCATAACCTGCTGTGAAGTGACTAAACCCCCTTCATTTACTGATAGCCTTCTCTCAGTGCTGCTACCTGTCTGTTAGTCCACACACAGGACTGTGCCTATTGTTGGCAGTTTATGACACATGCAAAGAAAGAAAGAGGGAGCAAGAAAAAGAAAGAAAAAGAAAGAAGAAAAAGAAAGGAAGAGAGAGAGAAAGAAAGAAAGAAAGAGAGAAAGAAAGAAAGAAAGAAAGAAAAGAAAGAAAAAAAGAGAGAGACAAAGAAGGGGGTAGCATGCAGTGAAAGGAAGACAGATGGGCCTATCAGTTATGTATATTGTGACCCACCTGCCAGTCACCGCCCCACGGGAATGTGGCATAATAAATACTGAAAAATGGAAAGTAGGAATTAAACTTAAAAAAAACTCAACCCAACAACCAAACATATTGAACAAAGTAAATTGTCTGGAAGGGAGAAGTGTAATAAAGATTTTTTAGGAGCATATAAATCAAAATTTCAAAAGAAATTTGCCAAATGGGGTCTCAGCTCATGTGCAGTTGGTGGCAGGAGGGTGTAAATTGTGGATCTAGAGAGGATGATTGCCAGCACGCCTAGGTATGAGGGGGTTGATTCAATAAATATTCATGATGGCAGCACGTATGCTCTAAGCACACACCATGCCCCAGAAAATCCATCTTGGCTGAACTTCACCCCCAGCTCTGGAGCCTCTGCATGCTCTTGCATCACCCTCAGCTGACCCCCACTGTTTTTTGTGTTTGTGTGTGTGCATGTGTGTGAATGAGCAGATGTATGAGCCCATCCCCTGCAGACCAAATCTGACTGACTTCTCCTAGCCCTGTCTCATTACCTGTCCTCCCAGAGCTCAGTAATATAAACTCAACTGTGAGATCTCCAGCTCATCATGACCATCCAAAACAATCTCACTGAGCAAAAAATCCTTCATACTAAGATCAGGAGTAATCCAAATCCATTTTTCTTTTGCTGAGTATGTGTTTCATGAAAAACCTTGCTTCCCATCTCAAACAATGTGAAGTCCAGAGGATTATCTCTTGCTTGTGTTAAGCATTTCCTTCATACCAGCCCTGAAGGTGTTTCTACAAGTCCACGTAAATCCCAGCCACTCTTACGACAACCACATGCTTCTTTGGACTCCAGAGTCTCCACAATTTGGTGTGGACGTTTGGATGTTACACAGAGAACACCCAACTTACACACAGACCTGAGGAAAAACAAGTTTTCTCCTTGTGTGAGGACCATTGTGCATTCAGAGACACCCACCTTTGCCTATTTCCTTGTTGTAAGATCTCATGCTGGTCTATGGAGGTGACTCTTCCCTGAAAAATTCTCTCACCTATACAGCAAGGATGGGTGTACAGCAGCAAAACCCCTCTGATTTCCTTCTGCTTTTCTGCTCCCCTTTCCCATCTCTGAATTCATACTCATCCTCTTCTTTCTGTTCCCTTCTTGTCACTGAAATGCTTCTCCATCTCCTCCTTTCACCTCTCACTCATTCATTCCCCTGTCAGGAAGGCATGCAAATGAAGTCTAATACTAATTTAAAGGCGTCTTTGATGTAGGGTCTATCTAATCAGAAAAAGAAACCAAAAACCCCACCCTAATAGTATGTGAGTTAGTTTCTGCTCTGATCTTTTCAGTGCTTTTAACCTTAAGAGTCCTTCGTCATCACATCACAGGCAGGGAGATGGCTGTGGTTGTTTAACTTTTTTAACAATATGTGAACTGAGGTAATTACCTAAGAGAAAATATTAGCAGAAAAGCTTTCTTATCTTTCTGAGTAAGGAGAAAACCAAAGCCTTCCAAAGGAAGAGAACTGTGTGGCTGGAGAATATTACCATTGCTGGGTATTCCCACCATGTGTGAGGGGACCAGATGAGGGCTCACAGCATCTAATGGAGCTCAGGAACAAACAAAATGGAGATGTTCTCTCAGCACAGTGCTCCACCAGGGCAAGTATCACCTGGGTAAACAGCAGTGGGCAAGCCCGCCTCTGGTGACATCCTGTCCAGGGTTTCTTCATGAGCTCTAAGTGCCAACAGAAAAACAAATACCTACTCTCGTTCTCATGCTCATTCAACATCTCCTTCCTCAAATTCTTTGCTGTTTTTTTATTCTGTCTTGTTACTTGTGGCCTCAGATATTACTAATATGCAAATCTAAATTTCTGAGTGTTTTCAATAATTGCACACAAACCTTTGATCCAAAATCAGTAAAATAAAAGCAGATGGGTCAAATATATCACTGAACTACTAGGATATGCCCAGACATTAAGATGGTTCCCACTTCCAGCAACGCACGGAGGTCCTGACTTTGCTATGTGGCTTGAATAGTTAGATTGGAAATTTGCCTAGCTGGCTTTTGGGGACGGTCCCTCTACAGACCTCCACCATTAAATAAAAGGACCTAAATAACAACTGGTTTATATTAGTGATGATGTTTGATAAAAATGAAATATGGTACTCAAATACATCCTACAGCAAGAACACAAGATGACCACTGAAAGTATTTTCCCCTGCAAAAGAAAATAGATCAAACATCACAGAAATCAGTGGCCTTGGAGAAGATTGACAGAGCCTGATATGGAAATTGGAGAATTTCACTGGAATGTGGTTGCAGGAGCATGAATATAAAGGGTATACAAATCTCTACAGGCTGTAAACACTGAGAATAAAATTATAGATGGGCTACTTGAGCAACATGTGTTTTCTAATAACATAGAAACAGACTCTCAGTGAGCACCAGTTCAAAGCACTGACACTGTGGAATAGCTTCTCAAATTAATTAAATGAAGAAAACACAAAAAGTTAAAGCATGGGAACAACTGCTCTTTTGTGAAGGATGACTTAAACAGGCTGATGTTTTTCCTGTACAAAGTGATGAAGCTTTAGGGATCAAAGTTGTATGGGTTACAAAGTTGTATGGGTTACAGTTGTATCTTTTCAAAATATGAAGATCAATTAATTCATTCTGCAATATTCTTTGAAAGTAAAGAGTTGCAAATATGCCGTGCTTGTCATCAACGTGTGGTTCTCCCAGTTTCATGGGGTTCATGAATTATCATTTCTCTTTGCTTGATCTTTTATACATAATCAGACATTGCAACAGGAAGTGAGACCTCCTTGTCCCTCGTAAGTCAGCAGAGACAGTGAGTGCTCCCATCCTCACCCTGCCTCAAAGCAGGACTTTCTTGATCAGTGCACGTCGGTGTGTCTGATGAGACAGGCAGATTATTGCATCTAGGGAAAAGGCGGCCCGTAAAAAATACTCTCCAGTGCTCCACAAGCCAATGGTTTCCCTATTGAAGCAGAGTGATTTACAGGTGATGTGTGCAGTCTGGAAGATTAATCTAAGTATCAGCCTGACAGTTTTCACACTGAATAAGAATAAAATTGATGGATGAAAAAATATAAAAATTATGTGCTGCATGTTTAATATATTTTCAATCTTTCCAAAAGTATATGTAGGAAATCTATACGATAGTTCCTTGGAAGAAAAATATGATTTGATCCTTGTCTGAACTACTGGTACTGCAACCAGACATCAGGATGGACATCACGGATGTGTAACTCAATTAATACTATCACTGGGACCGAAGGGGCTAACGCAGGAGGTGAAGTCGTATCCCATTTCATATCTCTATGATTCTACAATTAAATCCTAAGTGTGATCCTCCAAAGACCCTTAAAATACCAAGTCTTAGGACTTAGGAAACAACCTCAGGGAAGAAAAAAAAAGAAAGAGTAAAGATGGGTTTTCAGTTATCAACCCTAAACATTAAGAAACGGTTTCACTGAAGAAGGGTATGAATGTAACAGAGGAACAGGAGAGAACATTTACAGTGCTAATAAAGCAGTAGGCTAATACAGCAAACCCAGTGACACCAAGGGCTGAAGATGAAAAAGTGCAAGGCAGTAGATCTTGGGACATAAGTCACTCTTCTACATCTATGCTTCATCCTTGGGAGACAAGGAAAGGAGGAAATGAGGAAAAGACTACACTTCAGATTTTATTGACTCTGCAGTCCATGCACTGCCCCTGTTTCACAGAGCAACACTTTCTTTTGCAGGTCCTCAGCCAGCCATTGCCACAGATTGAAGAGCATGGATTAACACCCAGACTATCTCATCTGAGATGTGTGCCACCTCACTCTTGGTTTGTCAGTGTCGTCAGCCCAGGGGCTGCCTGTAAATCACATGGTGAAGGGTGTACAGCCAGCTAGTTAAGGTACAAGAGCTGAGGCATGCCTGAAATGTGCCTTTTGGAGCACAGAGTGCTCTACAGGTACATGTCCATCAACAGAGCTTCATGTTACTCAGGCCTCAAAGCATCCACAATCATGACTCTACAGACATCAGGCTGTTAGCTAGGTGGGAAGCAGGGCAAGAGGAGCAGGAGTACCCCATGTTCGGAATCATTTCTGAACCCACTACAATTTCCCAGTAGTATAGATATATGCCTCATAAACTCCAAGCAGAAGATCTGGTGCTCAAAAATAGACTCGGGATTTTTTTGTAGGTTGTCGGTTGGTTTTTGGCTCATTGTGTTTTGTTCTTTTGTTCTCTGCAAAGCTAATTATTAATTTGCAACTTCCAGAAAGCAGATTACACAAGTCACAGTTCTGTAGAAGCTGAGGGCAAAGCAGATTACATTCCCTATTGTAAAGACATTATTAGCAGTGTCTCATAAAGCAGAAGTATTCAGAAAGACTCCCACATGTTATTTAATCGTTCGAACCATTTTTGCAAAGGTAATGATGACAGAAAAAGATGAACTTCCTCAGAAAGGTAATCAACATTGTATGAAAGCTAATAGTTTTTCCACAGAAAAATGGAAAACTGAAAATTTTTTTGAAAAATATTTTTAGGTGAAACATATTACATTTTTACAATTTGGAAAGTACTCAAGATTAAGGTTGAACAGGTAATTTGTAACTCTGTTCCTTCTCGCTCCCTGTTTCCCTTTCTCTTTTCTTTTCTTTTTTTTTCCCTCCATTTTATTGATTATGAAACAACAGAGAAAACAAGAGCTAAACACGGTAAGTATTGATCAACTGAGGGAAACACTGAACACTACACTTCATTTAAGAAGGGAATCTTAAACCCTCCTTTTCTTCAGTATAATTTCTGCCCTCTTTTCAGGCTGACTTTGCAAATTTCTTCACATGCTCCAAGTTTAAACTATCTTCCTTGACTCAAAACCTCTGTGAGTTGCCAATCCATCCTTCATCCCAGTTCCTTGGAGGAGAAGCCAGACACTATGCTGTAGAGAAAGATCAACAAAAATGAGAGATCTCTCTAAAAGTATTTTAACTGCATTAGGGCAGGAATCAGATGGGTTTGTTTACCTCACTTAATGAACTGCCTTACCTTCCTTCATCTGTCAGTGATGTTAATTTTAATCCCTGTTTGTTCCATGCTTTCATTACCTCTTCAATGTTTTTTTCAGTGCAATCCCTTGCGTGTGGAATAGCGACCCTCACTGATGAATTACTGTACCTTCCTCCTTCCCTTCTTCACAATGTTTGTAAGTGAACTAATCAAAACTTCAGGGACAGAAGTTTTTACATTCTTGAATAACTAAGTTATTTGGTCCTTCTTCATCTGTTTTCTTTGTTTTCACAGCCCTTCTAAGTTTGCTCTCCCATGCAGCTTATCGATTTGCTCTTTGCCATTGATCTATGCATCCTTTTGGTGGCTAGACCATGAAAATTTGTAAGGTCTTGGAGATTTGCTTTAATATTGTACAGATTCAAGTACATCCTGTGTAATTAAAAGAATCCCATCAAGTTGATATGCAGGGCTTATTATTAATATGGCTGTTCTAAAATATTGCAGTGCAAAACCAAAAGAAAGCATTTTTTCCCTCATTTTCCCAGCCTGCTTATTCTGTGCATTCCCAATTGTTGGTCTCAGCTTTATGACACTGTTGGCATCTAGCTTCCTTTCCTTAGGTTCACCAAAAAACGTTTGAAATGAAATGGCAGCAGCAGAGCTAAACCAGAAAGAAAACAGGCCATGGGCAGCACGCAGCATGTGTAAAGAAAGACATGGGAAAAGGAAACCTGCACCAGTATGGTCAAGGTTTCTGGAAAAACAAAACTACTGCTATTCTGAAAACAAACAAATCTGAAAGGAAAAGATGTTAGGCAACTGGTTGCTTCAAAATTCACTGCAGTCTAGTCAGCACACTTCTTTTAATGAATACTACGATAACTCTCAGCACCGTCAACATTATACATGCAAGTAAGCAGTGGAATCGCTGGGGTAAACAGTCTGTGAGAGGTTTCATATTCCCCAAGTCCCCAGCACCTGGAAAAGGTAAGCCATTAATCAGCAGGCACACAGCCATAACAGCCCTAGTTTTCTTGGTTTTGTGAAGCAAGATCAGAGTGATGTGAGCTTCAGTTGTCTTTTCTCCTATCCCACTCAACAAAGCTCCCTCAGTTCATAGCTTATAGAGTATGACAGAAGTATGCCTTAAGTCTCTAGCTGAAGGATTAAAGCTTTACAAACCTCTTAAAATCAGCCAGACAGCTCTAGCACTCATTAAAGCTTTTACCTCATTTCAAGCCTGGGTGCCCCCCAAGACTGGACTAACGAAAATATGCATAAAGGAAATCTCTTCATCTCACTGTAATAGAGGGAAGGTCTGTTCTGACTGAAGAAATTACTGGCACTACCTTGAAAAGCACATGAGAAACGTAATGGGACATTTGCAGCAACTTGCACGAGGAAGGTACTGAGGTGATTGCTATGTCCTGTACTGCACGCTGGGGAAATTACAGAAAAGGCTCTGTGCTTGTAAAGCTGAGCCAGTTTCCTAATAAGAAAACAGCACTTCAGCTGCAGCTAGCACCATACCCAGGCACCTACAGACTGATTGCACCACACCTCCTCTAAACACTTCCTCCCTGCAGACCTCTCCCAGCTTGATGCAAATTACTGAATATTTTCTCCTAACAACTTTTATTGGCTTGATTTGCGTGGCACCACCTACTGACTTACCACAGCCAGAGTGGTGTGTCCACAATGCCTGGCGTGGTGGCCCTGGCAGACCTGTGAGGCTTGGCACATTCTATGGAGCTGCCACAGGTTCTTTTCCTTTAACTGGAAATCAAAGCATCCCCAGATGCTATAACTGATGAGGGCACAGCACTTCAGACATGCTGGTCCCTTAGCTTTTTCCCTCGCTTTACTGAGCTTGAGCTGACAATGGTGATTTGCCAAATTCATCCACCCTTTTTGCCAAATTCATCCTTGGAGGGTGGGGAGACTGCCCTTGGACTTTGTGTTGCTCCTGTTTTCGTGCTAGCCATGGGCACATGTTCATATCACCCACACCACACCAGCACCCTGAAATTTTTGGGACACTGCCTGCTTTTCACCACCATTCGTGTTTTGTTGTGCTTCTGCAGCAGTCCTGTTGTTACCTGATGTCACCCACAACCAACAGAAGGTGGGACTGTTGCTATGGGTCCTCTCCTTAGGCTCATAATCAGCAGCTTCCACGGCCAGGGCTACTCCTTAGGGTTTCTTCCTGTAGCCAAAGAAAGCTGCTGGTTTAGCCTATTGTTTTCTTATCTGCCTCCACCACTGTTAATCTTCCCTGTGCTGGTCTACAACAAATCCTCCTTGTACCAGGCAAGTGCTTTGTCCCATGGAATCTTGCTGTGCTGGGCCAATCTCAGGGTCACCTGGACTGTTTGCCTTATAAAAACTAGTCATCTGCCATCACCATAAAAGCATTTGACTCAAAGTTAACTTTGGCAAAACGTTTAAAACTACACATAGTCACTTGTGTGGCAGGAGAGAATGTTCAGAAATTTCCATTTTTACAAATGAACTCTAATGGCAGGGTTTTCTGGCATTGGAACAGGCTGCCAAGAGAGGTGGTTGAGTCACCATCCCTGGAGGCATTTAAAAGCCATGCAGATGTGACACTTGGGGATGTGGTTTAGTGGTGGACTTGGCAGTGCTGGATTAACAGTTGAACTCAAAAGATCTTAGAGGTCTTTTCCAACCTGAACAATTCTATGATTCTAAGTTGGTATCCTTAAAAGAGATAGAGAATTAGAGAAGAATGATTTTTATCTTTTTTCAGAGCCGGAGAAGCATCCCAGGGAGTCTTGCATCACTCCAGGTACGCTGTCAACCAGGCATTTACTCCCTGATTTTCAAACACACCCCTTGCTTACTTGAAGTGTGCTTGTGTCTTCAGAGGGGAAGAAAACAGTCTGACTTTTAGGGTCAGCTGTTTGGGGGCAACTTTTACTGTCCAGTCCACTGTAAATTACCACATCTTGTACACACTACTAATCTCCTTGGTAGCAAGACTGATTTAAAAACATGCAAGAAACACTCCCACTTTTGCTTCAATTGCATTTTAAAGACTCAACATTTTCTTCTTCTCAATCAACCTGTTTACAATATCACTTTATATTTAGCCCTAAATATAATATATGTAAACAATCCATTTTAATTAAAATAGTCCTTAAACAAGTACATGCTGCTGTTTTAAAGCCAAGTGGGTGAAATTAAGGAAGTCACTGTCTGAGCACCAAAACCCAGCTGTTGTTGAAGCAGTAAACCAGCTCTTTGCAGCTCTTTTCTGCAAGTGCCAAGGGGAGTTTCTTCATTTCAGCTTCTTTCAGTATCAGTTCCAAATAAGAGGGTCATGCAAACTTGAGAAATGTTGGCGAGCTAAAAATCAGGAAACTGTGTTTTCCTCTGGAAGAACAGAAATAATAGGTAGAAGAGCATGAACTGTCAATTCTAAAATTTTAAAGGCCAGGTATAAGCCTAAACAATAAATTCATAAGTTTGAGATGCAAGACTTGCTGGCTAAGTTAATGGTTTTCCTCCTAACTGTGAAATATTTCAGTGGCCTTGACACAGTACATCAGCCGGTCACCATGATATTCACAGCCTGGTAGGAATCACACTGATCCCTGACACTGTTTTCATCTTTTCCCTAAGTGCTTCCATCCCCTTTGCTATTTAGAGACATGTCTGGGGTAAGAAGCACTTCTACCACAGTTTCTCTGACGAGCGCATCCCACGTAACACTGTCCTTGCTGGTCAGGATGTTTTTGACTTACACCTCCAGAGTTATAGAGGCAGACCTCAGAATCCACCATAATAACTCCTGACATTGTGGTCTCTCAATAGTCCAGGCTGTGACACTTGGCTCTCTCCTGGCTCATGTCCCTGGGTGTCCTCCACACGGTCACCACGGCTGGGGTCAGCTGCCGTTGGCCAAAGCCAGGGTGCACATGCCATACTTGCACAGAATGAAGCTCAGAGGTCTCCAGGACTCTCAGTAGAGACAACATCCAAAGGAAGCGATTACAGAGTGATCCATAGAGCAATTTCAATTAGATGCCGCAAGTGGAGAAGCTTCCCTGGAGTCAACACATAACCAGAATAACAATGTAGCCTGTAGCTTTATAGTATTTGAAGTGAGGCCAGAAATCTGATGTCAGAAATCTGACTTGGACTAGTTTTTGATAAACCACATTTGAGGAGACAAAGAAAATTTTTTAAGTCTGAGTTTGTCCTGAAGGAGACCGTGTGGTTTTATTTTTCACAATCTTATTTCAGCTGAAAAAGAATGAAAATACATTTTCTAATGATGCTGAATGTTTTCCTGCCAGTAAGAATTCAGAATTTTCAGGGGTTGTTTCAAGGAAAACCTGAATGCAGTTATTAACAGAAATGTCCATAAAAATTTATATGTTCAAGAGAGTGTTTAATAACAACAATAATCATAGAAAATACCTCTCTCTGGCACTTCACTCTTAAATCTTCTTAAAACCTGTAAGATGCACTTTTGTAGTGGATCCACCATACTAGAAGACCAAATTATGCTCTCAATCAAGAAAATAGTAAAAAAACCCCAAACAAAACAACAAAAATTTGTAGGCTGTTGCAAGTAATTATTGACACAGCCAGAATAGCAAATTAATTCAAGCTGTGAACAAATTATCGTCAGCATCACTGGCATCTCTCTTTGACTTCATATTTATGTCATTACCATTATTATTATTAGCCTGTCCCCTCTGAACTCTTCCAGACTGAAATTGACTTCTAAGGAGCATCTTTCCATCACTAGGTGAATCCCCAAGAAATGCATGTCACTTGCTCTTATAACTCTCAATGTTATCAGCTCTTGATAGCTTAGTCCAAGCTTTGCTTAAAGCACTTTATTTCAACTTTCAGTTCTAGAAATCAATTACTTATATAGAAACTTTAATTCAAAGAAAGGAAGCTTCCAGCACTCAGGATTGAACGGAAAAGCTGGAAATCAAAACAAAAACAAAAGGCTTATATTTCACAAGGCAAATAAAAATGTCCATGAATAGTTACTTTTAAAAATCATATTATGTTTAAGTCAGTCTCTTGGTTTTAGGGGACTTGATAGGTGACATCTGGAAGGACATTTTTCCTGGAAGTTGTTGGTTACCACCTTCCAGGACCTCTGTGTCTGTTAATAAAAGAGTTGCTATGAATAATGCACTCACCTATTTCTGTATTTGTAAAATTTTTATCAATGCCATTCAGTGTTTAGTAAGCAAAACCAGAAGTTAAACCCACCACATTTTGTCCCGCAACAGTCTTTCTTTTATTATCCATGGAGCCAACAATGCAAACTTCCCATTGTATGTGCTGCAGCCATGAGGTATCTTTGGAGTAATTTACAGTCTTTGTCTATCTTGTGCATAATTTACCACGTAAATTTCAAAGCTGCTTAGAGGTAGATAACAACAAATGATTTTCTGCCATTTTACAACAACATATTGTGCACATTCTGGCCAGAAATGAGTTCACTGGACAAGAAAAAATGTTCTGACTTCCTACCTATATTTCTTGTCTCTGTTCGTGTCCTTGGAATTAGGTACCAGCCAAACCATAACTAATGTGGTGACTTCAGAAACATATACCACTCTATGTTTAATTTCCAGCTGAAAGTTCTGCAATTTCATTTTCATTCCAATAGGAAATCTCCAGCATTTGTGTACATTACTTTGTAATTACTGAATCGCTCAAGTTTATCCTTGAAAATACATTTTCACCACTGAAGGGAAAAACATCAAAGTAGTGATATTGTTACTAGGACCCTAAAAAGATCAGTTACCACTTTTGGTCCAGTGTTGCCTTGACAGATTTTTTAAGGCACCAGCTGGCAACACATCACTTTTCTGAAGTCTTTTCTAATATTTAATGCTCTTGGCACTGATGTTTCTCCTCAACAAAAATCAGTGAAGCTCTCAGCTCATGTAAACTAAGAGCACTATTGCCAGATCTGACCACAGATCCATCTGAAGATCTGTCCTTTTTTTTATTTGAAGTTCCTCATAAGAAATCCACTCTGTATATCATTACCTACATGACTTTATACAGTGTTGTTCATAGCATCAATGAATGATACCAAAGCAATAACAAAAATCATCCTGTTACCACGTGATGAGTCACCACCTGTAACCTTTTAATGTGGTCAGAGTATCTTCATATCTGAACAATCTATACTAGCTGCTTTTTAATTATAAATAAATCAAAGACTCACTGTAAACTTTCCAGCCTTTTTTGTTCATTTTTTCCTAGCAGAGTGAAAGGATGTGGAAATCAGTCTGCCACGGCAACAAATGCAGCAGGGCATCCAGCAAGTAGATCTTCTAGGCTGAGTAAACACCTTCCCCCTGGGCTGGCAAGCATTGACCCACCTTCTGACCTGGTCCCTGCTCTCCCAGGCTCCAAGCCTCCCTGCTGTAAAGCATTGGCTGTGTGAACTAGGGGGCATGGGGTACCACGTTCATGTGAACGCACAGTCATGGCTATGGCCACCCAGACAAGCCTGCAGCATTCATATCACAGACTGCTCTAAAACCTCACCCAGCAAGTGTGGGAGTCCCGCCCCTGGAAATAGCAGCTGCCACTTACCCAGACTCCTCCTTTGATGATGAGAGCTCCACCTTAGAGGCGGGCCAGGAGGAGGATACCGTGGTCTGATGGGGCATGCCCAGGGCCGGGGACCTGCCCACACTTCTGGAATCCTCTCAATCCCCAAGCAGTTTATTGGTTAAGTTAACTTATGTTTAATAATAGGCTCATTGCCTAGGCGATTGAGATCTGGAAGGTTCTGTTAGGCTCGGTTGTTCATTGGTTTGCAGTTAATGTATCCTCCCCTCAGATTTTTCAATTGGACCCTCAGACCTGACCCCTCCCCCATCCAGGCTCCCCATTGGCTGTAATCCCCAACTCCTCCTTCCCTTATAAGGTCCTGCACACCCCTGGAGCCTCGGAGTTCTTCCTCCGCTGCTCTCCCGCCTGGATCACCGTTCCTACACCCCCAATAAAGGAGATCTTGGAGGAAGCCCCTCTCGCCTCTCTTTACTTCTCGCCGTCTTCCTTGCGGATTGCTTGCAGGAGCGACCTCACCTAAGCGTGAGTCACCCACGTGCAGTGCCCGGGTCGCCTCTCCGAGGAACCCCTGGACGCTAAGAGGTTTGCAGCCCTCGCAAGACTTCAAGGGCTCAACAGGAGGTCAAACCGCAACAAGCAAGCATGAAAAACAGTTTCATCAACAGTTCCATTTGCGTAAGAACTCATGTTTGCAACAATTTACAACTGCAACAGCACCTTCATTTATTAGTATGTCTTCATTTCCATCAGGCACACTGTTGTGAGTTGTGAAGTTGTGAGATCACAGGCATCTTTTCTTTGAAAGAAAATGACTAAAATTGATTTTAAGCTACCTTTTAGCATAAGATGTAAGAACAACCATTGTAGTGATTTCAAATTTATTTTTTTCTTTTGCACACAGAATCTAAGATGGATCTTTTCTCCATCCACCAAGAGAATTTCTTCATGAAACTTAGAATTAACTTAGAAAGTTTCATGAACTCATAAGACAATGTAATCAAAAAAGGAAATACATGCAATATAAAATTAATCAAAAAACCCACCCTTTGGATCAATATTAAACATGGATCCTGAAGAGACGGAGAATAAAGAATTTAGGCTACCACATGAAAGAAAAACATTTGGAACAATGCTAGCCCAGGCTCTCAAGGGATAATACACAATCTGTTCTTGGTCCAAAAGCTGTGAGAAATGCACTTGTCATTTTGGCATCATACTTTAACAGAAAGGTCAAAGGAAGAATTTATGGGAATAGTACAGTCATTAATGCATGTTATAGAGAAAAAGTGATCAATCAAACCACAAACCACTGCAAACTCCTCAACTCTGTTTTCTTCTTCTATTTCAAACCTCAAAGCCTTATAGAATGCAGTACTTTTCCATCTTCAACATTTGAAGCAAAGTGGCAAAGATAACAATTTTTTTTCAAATCCAATCCAAAGATTCTAACATTTTGATGACATTCTCAATCCAAAAGAATACATTTTTCTTTTTGTCTCTGAACCATCACACTTTTAAAAGGTCATTTCAACTGACATTCATGAGTATGAGAGAGACTTCTTCTCTTGTAAAACATTGCAGAGACTTGATTATTGTTTCACCTCTCAGGTTTGTTTTTTTTTTTGTTGAAGACTGAACCACCAAGCCTGCTATGTTTTCTTTAGCACTTCTTATCCCAGACATCTTTCAGCAGGGGCCTGATTGTCAGAAGTTGCAAAGGTTCTGATGTATGGATGAAATGGAAGTCATTCTGCGTCGATAATCCTAATGGCCTTTTGTGAGCCAATCAAAACTTTGATTCTGGATGTCTAGGAAGAGCAAAGAGAATAAAATCTTATCCAAGATGCAGAGCAATGGCAGAATTGCACCTTCTTTCCTAAGTATGTGTACTTGGGAAGCAGCCATTTCCCAGGGATGAGACTTTAGCAAAAGAAGAGAGGGTTTCTGGCTGATAGGAAGGTAAACTCATCAGTTTAAAAACCTCTGAACAAGCAGAACTGCCATGAGAGTGGTAAAGATTACCAACACAAAAACAAAGAAATATTTTAAAAGTTTTCAAGTGACTAAGGAACATGTTAATATTTTCTGTTAAACAATTTTTTCCTCTAGCATTTAGGATATCAATTAATAAAGAAAGAAAAGCTGAAACCTGAGTCACAGCTGCCTGCTGGACTCTCAGCTTGAGAAGTCCATTGGCTTGTTACCCAGAGCAGCTCTCCATTCAGAAACACTAAATGCAATTTACTCATTATGCCAGACACACTGACAGTGACAAGCACTTACCTGGCTGTCTTTTAGGTGACACAGAGTCCCCACCACAGAGCAGCACACAGCATTGTTACTGCAGGCTTCCTTCATGTTTGTAGAGGAGGCTGTGGATGCCAGTGGCTCCTGCGACAGAAAGGCAGCATCTCGCCTGTCCTGCATTTCCAGGCAGATATTGTACTAACAGTGCAAGCCTGGGAAGGCAGGTGAGTAGGAACTAAAACCGTTTTTCTTTCCCATCTTTGATGCTGCACTTCAAAGAGTGAAGAAATGGGAAGACGGAGCTGCTCTGTCTAAGAGATTACTTTGTCTCTCGTGCAAACTTCACTGTGCTGGTGAGCTCACAGTCTCTCTCCTTTTTCGGTGGAACATAACTCTATCTAACCAGTTGGTCTGTGAGGAGATCACAGTGAGACTTGGTTGGTGACATGCATACTGAGGATGAATAACTCAAGCCAGATTCTATAAAAGTTATATAATTTTATATAAATTATATCTAAAAAGCACTTAAAAAAATGCCTGTACTGCTGTAAATTCAGTGGATAGGTCAGATGGTTACACTATATCAAGTGTAACCCTCAAATGAAGGGTTTGAAGCTTTGAAGCACAGAAAATATGTAGCTCACCTTCAAGAGAAAGAAGAAACAAGGATTAAAATAGGCAGTTGGCTTGAGGTTTGAAAAAGACTGTTTACTGGTATTGCAAGATGTGATGAAGGAGAGCTCAGTATAAGATGGAAAGAAAAAATGTGAGAGCACAGGACTATTCACACATTGACAAATGGGTCAAGAATGACTGCTGAGGAACATCTCTGCTGAAAATAATTGAAGGACCCTGGTGGAGAGCAAACTCAGAGCCAGAGTGCTTCTTAGCAGACACTAGGTTGGCAGCACTCTGAGTTGTATGAACAGTGACATTGGACCACATCTACATACTATATCCAGATTTGGTCCTCCCAGCACAGGACAGACATGGACAAACTGGAGTGGCCTCAGGGGGAGAGATGATGGGGACTGGAGGACTTGTCCTGTGAGGAGCTGGGCTGGGACACCCAATAATACCACTGGCTACCAGTGCGTACAGAGGGTCACCAAGAAAATGGGACTGAACTGAACAGAGTAACACACGGGGAGAGGATAAAAGATGATGGGGAAAATAGGAACTAAAGAGATTTATCCAGGGTGAAAGGAGTTTTTCCCTGTAATAACAGTCAGGCAGCAGACCAAGTTTCCCTGAAAGGCTATACCATCCCCAGAGGTTTTAAAAACTCAAGTAGACAAAGCTTTGAGCAGTCTGGTCTGGCCCCAGAGCTAGCCTTGCTTTGGGTAAAGGTCTGGAACAGATACTTTCAATGTCCAACCTGAATTCTGTGATTCTTCAAAAGTTAAAGGACCAGTGATTCATCCCAAAGTTTCATCTTGAGCAATAATAAAATGTTTTAGTAAAGGCTATATTAGAGTAAAAAGCTCTTGAGTCCAAAGAAAGAATTAGACCCTCATTCTAGGATTATATATGTAAATTTCAACTTGAACTGAATATACTAAGGTACAACAAGTGAATAGAAATGAACAATACCTGCTGCCTCTTTCCTTTCAGTTTAAACTTTCCCAGATGCCTGGGTTAGAGGTTGAAAACAGGTACTTTCATCGTGGGGAGACTGCCTTCTGCTCTTATTCCCTCTGAAAACACTTCCATCAAAGCTGCTTCAAAGCCCCAAAATGCAAGAGATTTGACAAGAAAATGTGAAGATGTCTTTGCCTTCCCAGAGAAAGAAAATACCTGGCTTCTCTGGTCTCTATAGTCACAATCTGTAAGTACAATAAGGATTAATGAGAAAGTGCATCATTTTATTGTGAAACTTTTATCTTAACTTACTCTTATAACTCATTTTAAAGGCCACTTCTGATATTATTGTATCTAAGCTCTTTACTGCACTTTTGGAAAACTCTGTGATTCGTACTCATTCCTACTATAAATCTACTGATTCCTACTAAGAAGAATAAGTATGTCTCTAAGTCTGTGACCAAGGAGAAAAAAAAGGCTTTCTTTAAAGTTGCACAGCAAGGGCTGCATATTTATGAGAATATGCCACTTCGAGGATTGTTTATTGCAAGCAACAGAATTTCCAGACTGCTGACCAAATTTATTACAAGTTGGTAGACACCACTCTATTTTGGTTATACACATTTCTCTCACATAGCAACAAGGCTAAAATGATGTGAAAATCCTGGGTTTGGCACACTGATCTATCAGGAAAATCCACAGCACTGTGGTATGGTATCTGTGTTAGAGACGCTCCTGTGATTATATTGCTCCTCCTTATTTTTTAAACTGATTTTTCATAGAAGTGGCTGGATCAGGCTCTAAGGGTGGATTTCAGGGCCAGGCAACAGGTATCTAAAGGAGCTCTTCATACCTCAGGATACACATCCAGTCACCATCTTCCCTATACAAAGACTACTTCCATATGAAAGCGAATTTTCATCCTGCATTCAGGTGTACAGTATTTTACAAGGACCTGCACTGGATCTTCCCATCTCCACTGGGAAGGAAAAGCATCTTGCACTTTCCCAGTCAAAACAGACAGTAATGCATCTAGATGCCTCCTCCCTCTGTTAGAGTAAGTGTGGCTTAATTACACACACAAGTATGGATGAGCAAACACACCCTCTTGTTTAGATTCTAGGGATTTATACTATTACAAGTGTGACTTTCCTGTGGTAAGTAATTTAAGTCTCACTGTTTGTGAATTTCTGTAATTAAATCCTTATTTATATGAATAGATCTGCTAAAACATAATGGGAGCTGCCCAAGTAAATGAGGCTGGTAGATCCCTGCCTCTGCATATCTTGAGAAGTGCAGCTTACGTTGCAGGAGCTCAGACTGAAACCTTGCTCTTTTCAACTTACATTGGGCTGCGCCATGTTACACACCACCAAAAGGAAAGGTGATGGAAGGGAATGGATGTCACCGTGTCTGATTTACATTGCACTTGGCATTCTCACTGCTCCTGCTGGAAAAACTTCACAAATTACTGGCTAAACTGTCATATATGAAAGTCACATGCAAATAGCTATATATCCTTCAAGGCTATGAAGAATCAGGCCCTCATGTGTCCTAGTAATCAGGATATGTATCAGGGAACCTCTTAGCAGCAAATGGATCATGTAACAAAAACCAAACATGCCTAGTATCTGAGATTTTTAAAAAAAGCTAATAAAGCTTCATTTATATCATGTATTGGCCCTTTTGGACAGTCTTTGGAGCATTACTGATGTCAATCCCATGTGATAGTTGCCTTTTGAAGACCTTCATCTATTTGAAGCTTTTCAAACACTTTTGAAGGAATGTCTACAAAGTCCTGCAAACGCCAAGAGCAGTTGATTTAACACGACTCTAACTAAGGCAAAATGAACTGAAGCAATTTCTCCTGTCCCTGCAGGTACTGTGTTGAAATATTTTATCTGAAGTCTTCAGAACTATCCCATTGAAAATGTCTTTTAAGAAGCTTCAGTCTCTTCACACATCAAAAAAGTGTGCAGTGTATTTGGAGGGAGGGGAAAATCCCTAAAATCAATGTTGTTATTGCGGTCCTAATAGGCTCTGCCATATTCTAGGCAGTCTAGTTTTGATAGCGGCAAATTTCATTAAGATCTATCCTGAGACACCACACAGTTTCAGAACTCTTTAGAAGTCAGAGCTTTCCTTCAAAAACATTTCAAGCAAAGGCTATAAAAATACTACTAGGGGTCTTTTTCTTGATAGCAGTGCTACCTCGGGGAAAGGAGTTACTGCAGCCTTTGTAGTTTGGTAATAAGGGGCTACTCTCTGTCCTTTAAAGTGATTTGAGTCAGACCCTTATTTGTTGCATTATATTGTGTTGTGTGTGATATCTGTTTATTGTCTCTATCTCCTCCTGCATACGCCTCTCTCAAGATGTTTCTGCTCTTGCTATATTTTGTTCATTCCAAAATAATCCTGTCAGGTAAGGATATGAAAATTAGAAATAGTGACAAACATGCAATCTTCATGAGAACTAAGAAATTTATGATTCACATGATTGAATATATATAACATAGTCTGAAGAACAGTATGTGCATTTCTATGAAGTACATAGTGCGTAGGGAATGGGAATTGCTGAGAAAACTTTGGAAAGTCACATTAAAAATGACAGCTTCTAGGCAGAATAGGAGCAGTCTGCAAAAAGTGTGTTCTCATTCTAGGGGCTGAGAGGGGTTGTTATTAATTTACATCACCTTAACAGGAGGAAGGCTTTCACAGAAGAAAGAGAAAAAATCATTCCTTTCCAAAAGAGTTGTTATTCAAAGAAAACTCCAAGATATTCCAGAATAGATTTGAAAACATTTTTTTAAAAGCAGGTAACTTTCAGTCAGGTTTTTGACCAACTGTTGTTGTATTGTGCTTTTCTAACACTGCAGTAAGTACGCATTGTGGGGAGATTATAGTCCATAAACAAAAAAATTGGTACCAGCCCATGCTGCAGGATGGCCTCAATACTGCAGAGTCCAAAAGAAAAGAAAAGCATTCACTTCAGAAATAAACATGGCCTATTCAAGAGCTGTGGGTCATGGGGGATTATGCTGAACCCCCACCCCCCAACACCTGCCACAGCACTACCACCACCAGTGGGAGGAGAACAGAGGACACAGGCAGAGATGTAGCCCATTTTTTTCTCAAGTGTAGGGATTTTTTGTGTGAAACGTGTGCGCTCTTGACTCCCCAACTGGTCCCTCCTGAGGATGTTCCCAGACCTGTCCCACTGACAGAGCTGCAGAGGCCAGAGAGATAAAAGCAGGTTTCCTGGGGGAGAACTGGCTGGTATATGAAGGGCTGGAAAATACGTAAGGAGTCACATTTCATAGCCATTTTTTGACATAATGTTTGGCCAGAAGGTTGTGTCCAGAGCAGCTCTGGTCCTGGAAATACTGTGCCCAATGTAGTTTGGGTACAAGGTACCTCATGGTATGCAGGCTGGCACTGCCAGTGCTGCCCATCCATTCTTGCAAACACAAAGTGGTTTATAACTAAGGAAGGTCTCCTTTAGTTCAGCACACCTGACTGCTGGAAGCTCATCTCTCTCCTCCTTAGCTATTTCCTTTGTATTCTGCAACTGCCTCTCCCTCTAGAAAAGCTAGGTGACTGTCTATCATTTGTATTCTTTTCCTCAACAGCCTTTCCAAGTAATTTATTCCACGTTTACTACTTCCTGCACATAATGGTAGTGCTGGAGTTCCCTCATGTCTGCATTATATTCTCAGTTTCCTCTTAAAAATATTTCACTATCAACTCATTGCTCCTTTCCGTAATGACAACAACCTCTCTCAGTCAAATTCCACATACCCTATTTTCCAAAGAGGATAAAGCCATCTTACCATTTGAATTCAGTCCTTAATTTTGTTGCTGTCAGTCTGTTATGACTTATACTATGCTACTTCCAGGGAATCACAGCCTATCTGTAGCTAACCTTCCACCACTGAATATAAGCACTCACCTTTTTCTCATGCACACATCTTCAACCAACACTTGTCATTTGCAGCCGTGTCACTGTGATGCAGTGGGTCAGGAAATGTGAGGCAGGCTGCTGTTTAGTGCCACCTTCATCTCTAGGCAATACCATGAGAGATCTAAGAAAGACAGCACATCCCCTGTGAGGCTCAGCCCAGCAAAGGTGAGGTTTCGATGGAAGCTGTAAAATAATAGAAAAATGGGGAAGCATACAGCACTGATGACTCCCTCATAACATAGAATTATAAAATCATAGAACAGTTTGGGTTGGAAGGGACCTTACAGATCATCCAGTTCCAACCCCCCTGCCATGGGCAGGGACACCTTCCACTGACCAAGTTTCTCGGAGGCCCATCCAACCTGGCCTTGAACACTTTCAGGGATGGGGAGTCCACAAGTTCTCTTGGCAGCCTGTTGCAGTGTCTCACCACCCTCAGAGCAAAGAATTTCCTCATAATATCTAATCTAAACTTACTTTCCTTCAGTTTAAGGCCATTCCCTCTTGTCTCATACATGCCCTTTTGAAAAGTTCCTCTCCTTTGTAGGCTCCCTTTAAAAAGTAGAGCTGCTATAAGGTCTCCCTGAGGCCCTCTCTTCTCCAGGCTGAATGCCCCCAACTTTCTGAGCCTGTCTTAATAGCAAAGGTGTTCCAGCCCTGTGATGAACTTAGTGGCTCTTCACTTGACTTGTTTCAACAGTGTTGGGGGCCCCAGAGCTGGACACAGCACTCCAGGTGGGGTCTCACCAGAGTGGAGTAAAGGGGCAGAATCCCCTCCCTTGACCTGCTGGTCAGGTGCAGCCCAGGATACAGTTGGCTTTCCAGGCTGCAAGTGCATGTAACAGTTACTTTTCCTCTAATCTCAAATGAGATGCTAACCTGATTCAGATGGAAACACAGACATTTCATCAAAGGGACAGCCAAAATTTTTATGGGATGCCACAGACAGCATGACTAGCCTACCTTTTTCTGTAGAGAAAAAAGCCATATAATGCCCAGTTTTTCGTGAAGCAGACCTAGAGTACTTTGATGTTAACATCTAGCTGAAATGACTTCAGAAAGATTGTGGTTTTGTGCAGGCTGAATTTTCAGAACACCTGTATTAAAATCCTAGGAACCCATTGTTGGAGTTGTATCTGTTGTTTCAGAGGCATGAGAGGGCTGTAGGAATAGCTGCTGAAAAATGGCTGTCAGTGAACTAACTGGAACAGAGAGCATTGCATTAATGAGCAGCAATTTTTTAAGACATGCTTTGAATTTTTGCATCATGCAATTTTGCTAAAATAATTTTCTCTCTACTTAGATTAAAAGTACTGTAGAGGGAACTTTTAAAATTAATATTTTTTAAAGAAATTGTGTCATTTTTTTGCTTTTCTATATTTGTTGCATAGTCATTTACAAGTTGGAAGCTGTATTTTTCCTTTTTTTTAATCAGTTCTAAAAAGTTGAGTGATAAAATACATGAACAAATGAGAAGCCTCATTGTGCATGTAATTGAAAAATTATTTTAAAGTCAACATGTTGTGACAAATGGCAAGTCTATAGATTGAAAGCAAGAAAAGCCTGTTCTGTCTTCAGATCTTCTGTAATTTTACTTATGAAAATTGCCTCTTAGCAGTTCTTTAGTGGTTTATCTAATTAGTTATATTGACTTTATATTTTTTATGGTGGCAGGGAAGGGAAATCATGGTCTTATGAAGTAATAATGAGCTCAGAAGGAAGGGTTAGCTATGATTATATCAGGAGTTAGAAGTAATCTACATCCAACCTCAACAGAGGATTTCATTTACCTAGAAAATATTCGAGTGGAAAACAGCTTGGTGAGGGCATTAGTGCACACCGAAATCTAGGGTAGATTTGCATACAGTTGAGACAATCAGAAAAGAGGGTTCTTATCACTTTTATGAAATCAAGCCAAATCACCGGAGTACCCCAAACACACAGACTGGCACCGGGCACTCTGTTCTCCTACTTCACAGGGTTTGAAGTAGCTTTCAATTTCATGTTGCTTGTATTGCATCAGACAGCTTCAGAAAACCAGAGAGAAATAAACCACAATGCCACAGTAGTGGAGAATATTTTGCTGTATTTTTTTTCAAAAGACAGTCTCCTGAGCCAGGCATTTGAATCATAAGGACTTCTGGGATGGGATTTTCACTCAGAGATCTCCATTCTTACGTGGATTAAGAGGATTAAAAACCATTAAATGACCATCCTCCAAGTCCCTAAAGCAGATTTGCCTTTTTCTATCCTCCTTCAACTGNGGCCTTGAACACTTTCAGGGATGGGGAGTCCACAAGTTCTCTTGGCAGCCTGTTGCAGTGTCTCACCACCCTCAGAGCAAAGAATTTCCTCATAATATCTAATCTAAACTTACTTTCCTTCAGTTTAAGGCCATTCCCTCTTGTCTCATACATGCCCTTTTGAAAAGTTCCTCTCCTTTGTAGGCTCCCTTTAAAAAGTAGAGCTGCTATAAGGTCTCCCTGAGGCCCTCTCTTCTCCAGGCTGAATGCCCCCAACTTTCTGAGCCTGTCTTAATAGCAAAGGTGTTCCAGCCCTGTGATGAACTTAGTGGTTCTCCACTTGACTTGTTTCAACAGTGCTGGGGGCCCCAGAGCTGGACACAGCACTCCAGGTGGGGTCTCACCAGAGTGGAGTAAAGGGGCAGAATCCCCTCCCTTGACCTGCTGGTCAGGTGCAGCCCAGGATACAGTTGGCTTTCCAGGCTGCAAGTGCATGTAACAGTTACTTTTCCTCTAATCTCAAATGAGATGCTAACCTGATTCAGATGGAAACACAGACATTTCATCAAAGGGACAGCCAAAATTTTTATGGGATGCCACAGACAGCATGACTAGCCTACCTTTTTCTGTAGAGAAAAAAGCCATATAATGCCCAGTTTTTCGTGAAGCAGACCTAGAGTACTTTGATGTTAACATCTAGCTGAAATGACTTCAGAAAGATTGTGGTTTTGTGCAGGCTGAATTTTCAGAACACCTGTATTAAAATCCTAGGAACCCATTGTTGGAGTTGTATCTGTTGTTTCAGAGGCATGAGAGGGCTGTAGGAATAGCTGCTGAAAAATGGCTGTCAGTGAACTAACTGGAACAGAGAGCATTGCATTAATGAGCAGCAATTTTTTAAGACATGCTTTGAATTTTTGCATCATGCAATTTTGCTAAAATAATTTTCTCTCTACTTAGATTAAAAGTACTGTAGAGGGAACTTTTAAAATTAATATTTTTTAAAGAAATTGTGTCATTTTTTTGCTTTTCTATATTTGTTACATAGTCATTTACAAGTTGGAAGCTGTATTTTTCCTTTTTTTTAATCAGTTCTAAAAAGTTGAGTGATAAAATACATGAACAAATGAGAAGCCTCATTGTGCATGTAATTGAAAAATTATTTTAAAGTCAACATGTTGTGACAAATGGCAAGTCTATAGATTGAAAGCAAGAAAAGCCTGTTCTGTCTTCAGATCTTCTGTAATTTTACTTATGAAAATTGCCTCTTAGCAGTTCTTTAGTGGTTTATCTAATTAGTTATATTGACTTTATATTTTTTATGGTGGCAGGGAAGGGAAATCATGGTCTTATGAAGTAATAATGAGCTCAGAAGGAAGGGTTAGCTATGATTATATCAGGAGTTAGAAGTAATCTACATCCAACCTCAACAGAGGATTTCATTTACCTAGAAAATATTCGAGTGGAAAACAGCTTGGTGAGGGCATTAGTGCACACCGAAATCTAGGGTAGATTTGCATACAGTTGAGACAATCAGAAAAGAGGGTTCTTATCACTTTTATGAAATCAAGCCAAATCACCGGAGTACCCCAAACACACAGACTGGCACCGGGCACTCTGTTCTCCTACTTCACAGGGTTTGAAGTAGCTTTCAATTTCATGTTGCTTGTATTGCATCAGACAGCTTCAGAAAACCAGAGAGAAATAAACCACAATGCCACAGTAGTGGAGAATATTTTGCTGTATTTTTTTTCAAAAGACAGTCTCCTGAGCCAGGCATTTGAATCATAAGGACTTCTGGGATGGGATTTTCACTCAGAGATCTCCATTCTTACGTGGATTAAGAGGATTAAAAACCATTAAATGACCATCCTCCAAGTCCCTAAAGCAGATTTGCCTTTTTCTATCCTCCTTCAACTGAGGCAGACTTGGGGGTAACAAAGTACTGCACAAAAGACTCCCTTAGCATGACAAAAGGTGAAACAATCCACTGAACTGCCAATGTACCAGACAATGAAGTCGGTGCAGTCTACTCAGCTCATTTTCATCAGAACAAATGGTATCAAACTTGGCAATGGCATTGTTCTTAAACTTGAACATGGGGCTCTTTTTTTTTCCCCTCTTCTTTTTTTTTATTTTTTATTTTCCCATCCGAAGCTCAAGGTGTCATATTAATTATTTAAATCTTCAGAAGATTTCAACTGTATCCTCCAAGGCTCTGCTCAGTGCCAGAAGGTCTCCAATCTGCATTAGCTTTTGTTAATTAGAGCTGAAACAAGGACTTTGATCTCAATGAATATAATAACAAAAAAAAAGCAAAACTTCCTGTGTGATTTATCTTTTACCTATTTTCTGCCTTTACTGTTTTTCCACTCTATTAGACTTTGATTTGCCTTGTCTGAGTAACATTAAACAACTCAGGTACAAAAGAACTTAAACAGCTTCAAAAGCCTGACTGAAATGATAGTTAAATGCTACACCAAGTGATCCCGAGTCTTTAAGCTTTGAATGAAAATGACACAATTTTACTTTATTTTATTTTATTTTTTGTAAGCAGGGGCTGGCGTCAGGGGGGTGGTGGTTTGTACAGCATGGATGCTTGTCTACTGATGTCAGATATCACAGGTTTTCCTGTTGGGATTGATCTTTCCTCATTAAGAGCCTTGTTTCTAGAGCTACAGTGCTGATAGAACAGAAGGCCAGCAATATTCTGCAAGATGTTCCTCATGCATCAGGCTTGCCCTGAGTTTGTAGCGCTGCTTAGATCCGAGAGGGTCACTGCCAGGGCTTGCCTTGTTAAAATTTTTCTCATTAACATTTATCTTATTGAATAGCTCTGAAAGGCAAATTTTTTTGAGCTCAAAAAGAAAAACTAGCAAATTTTAGTGTCAGATGAGGTCTAGCTGTATATTCACTTGAGCAGGGACTTATCGTTATGGTCCCCTAATATGAAAAAAATAATCAAAGAATATCCGAAAATGCTGCAAGTGAAATCTACATCTGAGATTTAGGACATACATGAGGGTAAATTTTCATTGTGATGGACAAAGAGTTGCGCACAGAGCCTTCATTAATAACAACGCACAGTGCTGAGAATGTGCCCTGTATCTTTTACATAAGGCTCACTACAGAATGGCACAGCCCCAGGAGACTGGTCACTCATGGTTTATCTCATTTTAGGCAGAATAAATTGAAGGATATCTTGTGAATTCTGGGCAGAAAGTAGGAGAGCTGAAAAATATATCTCAAAAATAATAGCTAAGAACTCTGATAATCTGCTGGAGGCACCAACTGAAACGAAGGATATTTGTCTAGAAAGAAATGGGATTTTGTTGGGGAAGTTTAAAATGGATTCGGAGAAATTCAGCCAAGGTCTGGCTTCTTCCAGGGGACCGTGGCAGCCTGGGCAGTGGTAGCACTGTCCCCTCCTGCTCACAGCATCAACGTGCTTCAGCTTCAGGTCTGCAAACAGGTTGGGAATTCAATAATAGTATGATTCACGCCCTTCCAAAAGCCATGGCAGACTTTAAACCAGCCTCAAGACCAGGTTGGATGGGTTTTCAAGAAAGCTGGTTTAGTGGATGGTGTACCAGCCCATGGCAAAGGGGTTGGAACTAGATGATTTTTAAGGTCCCTTCCAACCCAAACCATTCTATGATTCCTACATGCAGGTGTCCCTGGTGTCTCCATCCCCATCTTCCCCCACTCTTCATGCCATCAAATGTTCATGATTTCCAGAGTTTCCCTAAAAGTATGATGGGAGCCAATGACCCTCACTGTGATGTATGACTTACCACCTTCCTTGAGCTGCAGTACCAAGTACAGCTCACATGGTTTTGCTCACAGATGTTGCCTTTTATGGGTGTAAATCTTCCATCTGACATAGTCTTAAAGGACGGGAGCAATGACTGCATATTTTAAGCAAAAAATACTGAAAGCATGTAGAAACCATGCTGAAGCTCCTGCAACACCAACTGATGTCTGAGTCTGGGGCTCTGCTCCACGCACCTGGGCATCCCATCTCCCTCACTGCCTCTCCTTGCTCCAAGAATATCGATTCTGGCCTTACTTCACTTTCCTCTGTCAGCACAGGTTAGCTGAGTTCATATCAATGCTATCATAGGCATATACTGATTGCTTTGCTCACTCAGACTTTGTTTGTCCCTCTCTCTGCGCTCAGAACAAATGCCAATAGCTGTTCCATGCTTTGCTCCCAAGAGAAGGGGCCATACAGTGTATGTCCCCCATACACAAAGCCAAGACACTTCCTTGACAATCTGGGAGGGCACAAGGGTGCAGGAGGCTCAGGCTACCCAGCAGGCATGCGCTTGGGCTGGGCTGACTGCTGTGGGTCTTAGCAAAATGTGCATGAGCCATTTCCCCTCACTGTTTGTGAATCGACACCATACGCTGACTGGAAAAGTTCTAAAATAAATACTTAGAGCTGCCTGCTGTCATAAAGGGCAGGAATTTCAGGAGATAGAATTAACTTCCCCAGTGCTGTTCAAAACTCGGGAGATGCTATCCACTGGCGTTCAGAAAACCTTCCTAGAAACAAACAGTTGAAGTTTCCTTGAGGTTCAGGTTCTGAAGAAAATATCTTTGTTGTTTACCCCAAACTGCCTTCTGTTTGGCAGAATTCAAGGCTGTGATGATAGGATGGGCAGTGACAGGCCATGGTGGGTGTAGAGAATTAAGACAAGTGGCTTAAGTTCTAGGCAGAAGAGTGGAGAGAGACTGTGGAGAGAAGGAAGTCAAAGGCATGGACTAGGAAAATTATAATCTCTCTAGCAGTTTTCTGAATGGATATAAGGGCAGGGACATTGCATTCATCAATGCCAGAGAAAAGGTTGTTGAAGCAATGGAGACATAACATCAGTTCCATGAAAACCAAAGAAAAAATACTCATTGACTTATAAAAATATCATCAACTCCCAAATCACTAAGGTTTCTCACAGGCCATAAGACTTTTGTTGTTATACATAGTCTACTTTTTATCATTGAAAAAGATAGGCACTTGTCTATTATTTTAAGCTTATAATCTTACATTTTCTCTAAATTATTCTTTGGGGCAAGGAATGGAGAATCATGTTTGATTACTTGACTTCTTTTAGAGACTATCAATTTAAAGTCTTATTTTCCTATATTTATTCCATTTGAAACCTAGATGATATATCATCTCATTATGACTCTTTACAGCTGTTCTTTTAGATGGGCTCAACAGCATTCTCAATTTAATTCAGTACACCTCCAGATAAAACAACAGTGTATTGCATGTGCATTGCTTTAGTTGAAAATGATGTACACGATAATATGTTCCTGTCTGCAGATTGTGTCTGATTTAGCTGACAAAAGATTGCAGCAGTCATTGCGGCCAGAAGCTATTGGAAAGCAGCCAGCATTAATAACAAAATAAATACAAAGCAGAAGCAAGTGATGCCATAAAACACAAGGGCAGTAGGTTACACTTTTCTACATGAAGTGGCATCACATCATGCGTGCAGCGTATTTACCAGTAGGGCAAAAAGCAACCTCTGGGTTTGAACTTCCCACACCACTAAAATGGCCACATTCTAAGGGGGCCCTCTGGGCTCATCACAATCCTGCCTCAGAAAACAAATGCTTCACATGGCAACAGAAGTCACTGCGGTGATAAGACAAGATAGGAAGGAAGAATGATTTGACAAAAATCCTCCTTGTATATAGGATGGCTGCAGAAGGAAAAACAACTTATCCAAAAGACATTTAATATGAAGATCTGCTATTTTGACTCCTGTTGCTGCCACTCATTGCAAACATTTTTTTTTTTTTTAACTGGGAAAAGCCTAATGCCTTGAGCCTTGGTAGAGACGAAAGCACAAGCTAAAGCTCAGGTTTAAACTTAAGGGATAGGAAAATGCAGATTTCCTTTTGGATCCCCAGAGCAATGGAAATCTGGCAGAGCAGTGGATGGACTCCCTATCCCAGTCCCACTGGGCTTTTTTCCTGGGTAGATTATAAAATTTTATAAAGATGTTATTATGGGGGAAAGGAAAATGGGAGTCCTACCAGCACAAGCCTCAGTGCTGTTGTATGACCTATTACTGCAGCAGTGCCCTCTACATACATCAAGGGTTTGTAAAATCCAAAGGAGGACAAAAAAACTTCTTGATGTAGTAAGGGTCTAGTATTCTGCATACTTAGAAACTGAAGTAATCTACAAATGCTATGTAGCGTACTGCTGTGATTTAAGTCAGCTACAACTTCATCATATCTTTGACTGCCAGACTAGAATCACAGAATCACAGAACTGTTAGGGTTTGAAGGGACCTCTGGAGATCATCTGTTTGAACTCCCCTGCCAAGGTAGGATCACCTGGAGCAGGTGACACAGGTACATGTCCAGGTGGGTTCTGAATATCTCCAGAGAGGGAGACTCCACAGCCTCCCTGGGCAGCCTGCTCCAGTGCTCTATCACCATCAGGGGAAAGAAGTTCTTCCTCACGTTGAAGTGAAAATTTTTGTGGTTTAGTTTGTGGCCATTCGTCCTCGTTCTGTTGCTGGGCACCACTGAAGACAGTCTTCTTGGCACCCACCTTTGAGACACTTATATGCATTAATGAGGTCCCCTCTTGGTTTTTTCTTCTCCAGACTAAACAGGTCCAGCTCCTGCAGGCTCTCTTCATAAGAGACATGCTCCAGTCTGCTAATCATCCTTGTCACCCTCTGGACCCTCTCCAGAAGCTCCATGTCTTTCTTGTACTGAGGAGCCCAGAACTGGACACACCACTCCAGATGTAACCTTACTAGGGCCAAGTAGAGGTGGACGATCACCTCCCTCAGACTGCTGGCGACACTCTTCAGACTCACTCTAGGATACTCCTGGCCCTCCTGGCTGCAAGGCTTTTCTGTAAACCAGCTTCAGAAGATGTGCGTGGTTGCACTCAGGTCTTTTTTTTTGAGAACGGGAGTTTATACACTTGGTTCAAGATTATAGATGAACACATTTTTTTCATTAATGTGACACTACCAAACAAAGTCAAGCAACCACATGTCTTTGCACTCCTCCACACCTGCTAGAAGGATCCTATCAACTGCAAGGCTCTCCCAGGAATTTGCTTTAAAATTCTCCTCATTGCTGAAGGGCATAACCGTTTTCTCTGAGATCCATTTGAACCAGCTTCTCTTCAACCACATCTTTCTGTTTCCATGATAACTGGAGTCAGTGTCTGTTTCAAATAGAGAGCAGCATGCATCGTCAGCATCCTGTCTGTATTTGTGCCTGCAGCACAGCATAAAGTCTCCTAGAGGTTTAATGTTGATATGGAGCAGATGCTGACCTTGTTGGGGCTATTCAGTTGTAACTGGTAGCATGATTTGGACCTACTCCTTTATCTTGAGCAGCAATAGTCTACTGAATTAATTACTAATAGCTTTTCATTAGTTTTGAATTGCAATAGCTGTTAGAATTAAGGACATTCATTGCCCCACAGTTTGCAGCTGTTGGATGTAGCAAGTAAAGATGAAAGAGATAAAATGAAGAAACCATGGAGACATAAGAGACTAGAGGAGACAAAGTAGTTCCTCTTGCACAATGAAGATCAGCATCAAAATTACTATTAGGACAGCCTGATCACTCCTCAGTGCTTTGAAAGGCTGTGTCAGAAGGAAAGTTTAAGGAGGGGTTTGAAAAAGAGCAGTAGTTTGTTAGGTATTTTTACTGTGGGTATGAACATATAATGGTAGTATACATACAATCCAAACACTGCTGAAAAGATGAAAGGGAAGGGTTGGAAGCTCAGCAGTATAGTTGTGTCGCTTTGGACAGAAAATTAGTCAATGAGTAGCCTTCAGGTGTTGCTTTTCCTCTCATTTCCAAGCTATGTCATCAAATCAAGACAAATCCCCTTTCATTTGAGCCACATAATGAATTTTATTCATCTTAAGGTAACCTTTCTTTCAAAGTATCCTGCCTTCTTGTTGGGCCACTGTGAAGTTAAGAGCTATTCTCTTTCCTGCAGGTTTAGCAGCAGCCACTCTATTACTCTAGGTCATATGCCTTTTTCTTCTCAGATCTCTCTAAAAGTAAAACAGGTTCTCAGCTCCACCACTTTTCACCTCAAAAAAGCTTCCTTCTATCCTCTCCCTGCTGTCTTGATCAGTCTGTGTCCCTCAGCTAACCCAACAGATTCCTTATGGCATGTGTCAGTGATCAGTCAAATCAGCTGCCACGGGAACACCTCTGTAGTGTCAGATCTCCCTGAGTGAACCACAATTGCAAGTGCCATGGCTGAAAGACCTACAATGCTTCTGCACTGGTTCACATTCAGGATGCTGAGCTGTGCCACTTCCGCTGGTGATTCCTTTGCTCAGCCTCTGGGCATGCTGGGCCAGACATGTTTTGGTACCAAAAAAGGTAAAAAAATTATTATTCTCACTGTTCTCATCTGTACTAGATACACTGGAGTTCTCTCAAATGAAATGCAAGGCTCTGTAGTGATATCAAGAGTTTAAGTCAGTAGACTTAATCACCTCCTTCCCCATAACTTATTATACACAAGGTGGGAGACACTGGGAGTATCAAAGGAGAAATGACTACTCTCCACAAAGGAGGTCTATGAAAGGCAGATACCCTTCAGAGAATTATTCTTTTGGGTTTTAATACATAATTTACAATGCAAACAATAACCCCCTGGAAAATTTTATTCTGTATACTCTGTGTGTGGTACACTTTCAGACGTTCTCAACTTCTCATTCTTCTAATGACTGAAGAGATGAGTAGACATACCAAGAAGCAAAGAGAAAAAGATCTGGTCAGTCACTTGGTCTATGCAGCCATACATAAAGCTATCAGCTAGCACAGAAGGCTAAAAACATTACACACACACACAGAGTGTCCCTTCCCAACCAGCCTTCCAGCTAGCAAATATCTCACAGATAAAACTGCAAGGGAAAATTAGTATTCTGTGTCTGGAAATTCTCTGCAAAGAGCAGGAGTTTTCTGGAGTGAGGATTACATGCTTGGAATACATCATTGCACATTTTTATTCTGGTACTACCTTGAAATCCAAGTCAAACCCCATGTTGTGTCAGCTCTAGGCAAACACAGGAGGAAGCACTGGTCTCTTTCTCAAAAAATCACTGCTACAATACAACAAAGCAAGGTGAAGCTCACAGAAGTTGTTGCATAACTGTTGCATCTTCCCCAGGTTCTTTCCATGTTTTCATCACCTTGTAACTTACGCACTTTTCAGCAGAGACCTCAGCAGTAGGATAGTCATCTCTTGCTCAGGGACACACCCACATTACACAGGTCTTATTCTTTCCCTTAAAAGTGCCTGAATTTCAGAGAGGAACATTAAGTTTCTGATAGCTCTGAGTTCCTCAGGGAGATTATAGAGAAGTTCTCAAGAAAGCTAGTTTTAGTCCATTGACTCACTTCACTCTTACAGTGCTCAGCTCAAATTTTATTTAAACAGCAAAACTACCATCCTGGAGCATACATACAGACTTTTAAATAAAGTGACTCCAAGTCTTCATGCACTATGGATGTACGGTTAAAGCAATGAGAAGGCCAGAGGACAATAAGTGTGCTGCTTTAGTAGGTGTCTACCTAAATTTAACGAACTGGGATCACAGCATTACAGCTGCTGGGCCACGTTTTTCTAGGTCTATTTTTTTTTTTTTTTAACATAGAGACTATTCTCTTTGGCTTATCCATGTATCCATGAATCATTTTCCATGAAAATACAAAACAAAAGGGACCTGCAGTTGACATGATGTTTGGTTAAAGACAAAATAAATTCTCGTGTTTGTTTTTTGCATGTTTTCAGTGCTCTATTCCTAATGATCTGTTTGCCTGTTTGAGAGTAAGTAAGACTCTCTTCCCTTACTGAGAGATCAGCAGACACCCATCTAGTGAGCTGCTATCCTCCTCACTCTGTCCTCCTGGGTGAAGATCTAGGCCAAGAACTGAGTGGATTTCATCTCTTTTCCTATAGATATTTGAAGTCCTAAGCAGAGGGAGAGCCTCCCTCCTCTGACATGAAAGAGGCATGTCAATCTTTATCACTTTACTGGATAGAATTACAGAGAGTAAAAAGACAAGAGAGTCAGAAAATTAGATTATGAGAAAGTGTGCTGAAGGCAAAGCAGAGCTCCTTAAGAGAAGTAAATATAGTCCATTCACCTTCCTTAGTCCTGTGAGCATTTCTTCTCACTTTTGCCAAAGTATGCATTTCGTATTGGCTGCTTAACAACTCTCACACCATTGCTTCCCCCAACTCATCCATCCACACACTCCTCTCTTGCCCATCCTGTCATGTCTGAATAAGGCTGCTTATTTAAATGTTGCCTTTGCGGGTGCTTTTTTTTGTGTTTTTGGAAGGGGTGATGAGCTGCGGTGGAAAGATCAATTATTCCTTTATTGGAGGTGCTTATCCAAGAGTTCGTTTAACCTGTTTTGAATGTGTGGCTGACTCAGAGGAATTAAGCTGGAAGATAGCCAAGGACTGAACAGAAAGTTAAGACACAATGAAGTTAATAGGCTCTCATTGGCTGCTATTGTTAGAACTAGTCTTAAAAACAAAAACAAACGCACATGCAAGTCTGGTTTCCTGTGTGGTAAGCTGAGTGCTTTACAGGGACTTCCATTATGTCATGATTCATTATTTCCTCCTCTCAGCCTAAATGGAGCCTGAAAGTAGAATTAATAGCTAAAGGATCTTCATTAAATAGGCTCTTCTGAAAAGTAGCTGATGAGGATAGTGTCTTTAATGGAAGGGTTCTCATTTTAGCACTCTTTCTTTATTTATAGAGTACTGTACCTGCACACAGCACTTTAAAACATCTCCCTTTTGAAAAAGTCTGATACAGACAGAGATAATATAGTTCAGTGGTAATTAAGTAGGCCCCTGTAAGAGCAACAGTGGCAACAGAATAAAAATCGGGAACTTTATGCTTCTCCAGACTTTTAGAGCAATTCCGCAAAACTCAACAGAGAAGATCCCTGCTATGATACATTGAGCTGAAAATTATTTAGAGAGTTTTACATTCTGTATTAAATTCTTTTTCCTATAAGGAATCAGACATGATCTCTTCATCTGGGAGGGTTACAGCCTACTCGTAATAACATTTAGGCTGTGTTTTGTAAGTCAAAGGTACAGTGCTCCCTACAAGTACTCCAGACCATATGGATGACTGTCTGGGAACGATTCACACTCGCCTCTGCTTCCACTTAAGGTTGAGACCCTAGGGTGGGTTCTTCATCTGATCAACAGGATTTCCAGTTCCTTCCCATTTGGAAATTCATCAGTCAGAGGTGGAAGGCAAAGGGAAGCTGAAAGCAACAGAATGTGCCACTGTCACAGCTGAGGTGTCCCTTGTTTTTCCTCTGCAGCCAGTTGACAATTACCCCATTTTATCAGATGGTCTGTATGCTGCACAGGCCCAAGCACTGTGCCCCCAATTAGCCTCTTGCCAATTATAAAGTAGTAAGGGCTACTAAATGCATTTGTTTCAAAAGCTCATCTCTGAAGAGTGCCTTTCTGCCTGTCACTTCTCAGAATCCATATTTTCAGTTTCTGCATTGCAGTTTGTCTAAAATATTTGCAACCTTTTTCTCCCTTTCTTTAAAAAGAGTGGGTCGCTATTTAATCACAATGCATTTTCTCCCATTGTTGTCTGCCTCAGTCAAGCCAGTGTTACGAAGCCCTGCTGGCTTAGTACGGTAAATAAAGAAAGGTTTGGTTGCTTTTGTGCCACCAGTCATCAGCCCACCTTTCAGTCCCACTCAAACAGTTGTGAGTGAACTAAGGATACAGAAGATTATCTTGCAAGACATTTGGCCAGCATTGCTTTCTTTTGGAAAATTAGTTTTGCTTGTTGGATGTGCCAGTTCCCTACTCTAGGACCCATCTCTACAAGGAAATCTTTTAATTACCTCTTCCCCCCAAATGACAGCTTTCACCACTGGAGTTGAGTTCTTGGACATTAGCAATTGAATAGGAAGCCTTCATACTGTATATCATTTTAATCTTTCATGTTTAAGTAAGCCAGATGGCTTATTATTACAAGCTCTGTTTCAAAAAGGCACAAACTTTCTATCAGAGGATTTGTAAGATGATAGTAAAAAAGGGAGATTTTGCATCACACAAAATAGCCTGAATTTTAATTGCACATCATAGTTTGGCAGCAATTTTCCCGTAATTACCATTCCTGCTAAATGAATAGGTGGATTAAATGGATAACTAAAATGGCATTGAAACTTCCTAGAATGGAGATTTATCCTCTAACGTATGGAATAGCTAAGTAAAGTTGTCAGTTGCTCGGGTGTAATTCACGTAGTTTTAGCATTTCTCCTCAGCAGAGGACCTGTTTTACTAGCAGTAAACCTTACCTATTATTGGTTAGGCTTTTTTGCTATTGCTGTTTTATCCCAGCATTTCAAATATGTCAGATGTCATTTAGCATCTTACACAGGGTAGCTTTTGATCGATGAAGTTGAAAAATAAAAGCATTTGGGCCTTGGCTGCGTTCCTTCCAAACACTTGAGAGTATCATTCCTGTTTTTCCTACTGGGGGTATAATCCCACAGTCATTTATCCTTATAACATAGCTCCTGTACCCAGACATGTATGTCATCACAAAAAAAAAGAAAAAAAGGATAGCTCAGATGTGTCATGCCTCTCTTGAGCATGAGCAATGGCAACCTGGAAATCCTTGCACTTTAAACACATTCAGAAACACATATCAAATGTGTTGCCATATCAAATGAGGAACAATGAAATCATTACTGAAAACATTGGGATGTCAGAACACATTCTTGCTCAAATGTATAAGGACTTTGTAAAAGCCAAGCGTATTGAAAAGACCAAATATAACTAAAAATGTGGATTTGTGGAACTATGTTATATTTAATAGTCCTAACCAAATACCATATGATGAATAACAAATGCTGGTATTATTCAGCTGTTTTAACCCCTCTATAGCAATAGCTAGGGTCCATCCTGCATCCTTTGAATTCAAGGAAAAAAATCAAAACTCTTTATTCTCTCATACAAGACCAGTCTTATGCTGTTCAGGCAATTGCTCAGATGCCCTAAGGTCTCTTTTAATATTATTTACATCTTCTGCATGGCTTCTTGCTACTGCCAAAGTGGGATAAAGGGCATTACATGTCAAAGGGAATCAGGCCATTTGACAGAATGACAGTCATTGACTGTCACTGAACTTGTGATACACGGTGTGCAGAGGCAGGTGTGACAGCAGTACTGAGCTGTCGGTCTGAGACGTTAAGTTCTGCTTTCACTGAGAAGATGTGACAGTGCTGATACATTTGCACACACAAAGTTCATATCTTAATCACGATGATGGCATTCAGTGGCATTCATCCCGCTTAATTTTACCTGTCTATAGACCAGGCTAAAGCAGCTGTGTGAACATCCTCTAGAGTAAGCAGAAGGATCAGTAGCTTGAGCCTTGGTAGTGGACATCATTTTTAGGATATGATGAATCATCCTGGGGTGGACACAGTGTATAGATGCTGTCTAGATGACTGCCTCAGACTAGTTTCCTATGTCATAAGTAGCCAAAACAGGCAAGAAAGTCAGATATACATCACAGCAGGTGATTTAGAACTCCAAATGAGTTGGAGTCTTTTACTCCTTCTACAACTAACTACAATCAGTTCACAAAGGAATACATACCCTTCTCTCAGCTGAAAGTCAGTGATCAGTAAAAGGGAAGTCATTCCCTATTTCTTAGTAAATTTTTAGACATATTACTTGTGCTATCTGAGCATCTGCCATTCAGCAGCTCTGGTTTACTTTAGGGAAAGGGGGAAAAGGAGTTAGCAGAAAATGACAGGCACAGTTAAAATGCTTTGCTGAAAGAGAAGAGATGTTAGCAGAGCTTCTGAGGGACTCCGTGTGGCTTCTCCTCCACATCCTAAGAATTTTGGAGAGTCTGGACGATTTAAAGCCTGTTTTACAGAGCAGGAGATAACATCCTCAAAGATATTGTGTTGCTGTCACTGCCACAGAAGTTGGTGGTCAGGCAGAAGACAGAAAACTAAACCACCAGCCCCCCAGAGAGCAAGGCTGAAGGAGGAGTTCACCAGCAGCCCAGGATGTGTGGCAGCTGAACATGGGGACACCTCCAGGACACACAGCACAGAGCAGGGACCTGCCTTACCCAGCTGGGATTTGTTTGGCTTGCAAGGAGCTCGGGAAGCCCCATGCCAGGCTAGGAGTCAGTCTGTGCCTCAGAGCAAGCCCTCACCCTCTCCCACTCTCAGCTTTTCTGATCAGTACCTGTCAGTAAATCTGGATAATCCCAAACTGAGCTCCAAAGAAATCAGCCCAGGATGGACATCATTGTAGTCAAAGCATTGCAGAAAAAAAGCAAAATAAACTGGTTGCCCTCCTTTATTTTATGCAAAGCAGTCCATAAAGTAGTTTTAAAAAATGGACTGACAATACCTCTTTTTTCCTAATTACAAAGTTATTAATGTGGCATGTCATACCCAATGCTAACAAATTGCCTGAACCATCAGTCTGAGAAGGTTGTGGTTGTAGTCTCACAGTTTGGGTTGTAGCTTTTCTAAGGACTCATTCTGCTTGAAAAAAATAATTGATCACAGAAGTGGCTTAAATAGTCAAAAGCTTAATGTTAATGTTGGCAAACCATGCAAAAGTGAAAGGAAAACTTTTAAGAAAGTGTTTGAAATTAGGTAGTTAATTCTTTCAACTGCCCAAGCCTTATTTTCTTAAGAAGTTTAAGTGATGTTGAAGCTATTATACATATTAACAAAGAATTTATGTCACTCTCAGAGTAGGTGCTTTCCAAGTGAGATACAGCACTGTAAAGTGAAGCCCATTACTGTACCTCGGGGAACAATGACACTATCACAGATATCAGCTCCAGCTTTCTGCTCTTTCCAGACAGGAGCGCTGGCTTTAACACAATCATGTCACTGAAGAGGCAAAACTCTCTGAAGCTAACGAATCTGAGAGCAGATGCTTTCCAATGTTACCCAGCACTGTCATTGCACAGAGTGGGGGCAAAGATCAGCTGCTCTCCACCACAGTTCTGTTTTCCTGGTGTGCCATCCACTGCCTGTGCAATGGGAATGCTGCCTGTATGTGGAGTCACTGTTGTGTAAATATGCTGGGGCTACTTTGCCTTGCCTTTATTAAAAATAGCGTCTAAAATACTCACTAGACCTGACCCAGCCTATGAGTCTATCTGGGACTTACCCTGCTAACCTCAATGAGGAAAACAAAACTAACAGAAAAACCCCAAACATGACTCCTTTTTGAAACCCTGGACAAAGTAGATGAGATCTTTTGAAAACAGGCTGATCTTCTGGATCCACTGACACACTGGATTGGCTTACAAGGCTAGGGCTTAAGTCTGTGTACAGATTATGTGCCATTTGGAAACTGATACAGTTAATGAATGCAATTCCTCTACTGCATGTGCAGTTGTGCCAGGAGTAACCCTGTTATGTGGTTATGTTGGTAGAAAGTCCTGTAATAACAAGATGTGAAGATTCAGAACAGTCTTCAAAGAAGCAGAACAATTAGAATTTGAGCTTTTTGGGGGCCAGAAATACATATGGTTTGCAAATCTGAGAGTCCACAATTTCTTGAAAATACCTATTAAAATAGTTTTGTTAAAGCCAACTAAATGTCCCCCTGTTGTATTTGCAGTCCAAAAATCCATCTGGCCAAGTGTTTTAAACTGCCAGGCATCACAAGGTTTGCTGAGTGCCATCCACAAAAAACCTATAGTAATTGCAGCCCTCTGTCACTGCGTGGTAACCAGAGTGAAATTTACTGGTGGTGATCAAAAACAAAATGAAGTCCACCAATCCGTAATATTTTCATTGTCCAATTAGAAAGTCATGAAATTGCAAATGTACAGTGAGAAAGAACTAAATTTGATTTAAAAAAAAAAATCACTACTGATACTTTATTATATTGATAGTGGTTTAGATGAAAGAATTTGAGGGGTGTTCTTTCTTTCAAGCATATATGGTTTCTTAATAAAATTATTTCTTTTCTATTTTCCCCTTCAAAAAAACAAATATCCAACCCTTCCTACATATATGAATAGAGTACAATATGACACACAAGCCGGGACTCTCTCTTAAATAGAGTTATTGTTGAATGCTACTGTAAAAGAAAATAATGGGCAAAACAAGTTTTTACAAATTATGTGCCTGTACCTGCATGGAGTATTTGCTCAACCCATTTCAAAGCTAAATTTTTGTGCCAAGTGATCTGCTTTCATATGCATTTTTCTCTCAACCCCAGACAAAAAATCTCTGCTCAAAGAGAATTGTGAATTAAGATGACAACAAAGGCTCCAATAGATTATGTAGTTTTGGCAACATTCTTCCCAGGAATTCAGAAGTTAGCAATGAAAGTCCAAGTGCCCAATGCCTGCTCTTCACATCTGCCTGTCCTCCAGCAGAGTTTTTCAGGGATTGCTTCTTTCTACAACTGGTGGACATGGATAGGGAAACGACACACGGCCAAAGCAAAAGGGGAGTGCTCAGGCACTCACAGTGTGGCGGCGTCCTCATGGCCATTGTAAGCACAGCACAAAGAGGCAAACAAAACCCTCTCTGTCCCGGCTAAAAAAGGCAGCCCAAGTCACAGACCTCACCAGCCACCAGCACCGAGATGAGCAGGTCAAATGCTTTGGGGTCAGAGGGATGCATTCCATGTGCTAACAGGCAGACAGATGCAGCTCCCCAGAACAGCCCAGAATTTGACAGA